>JAAAKE020164091.1:0-11847 GCA_010014785.2 Anisolabis maritima
TAACAATCAAATTGCCCCCCTGTGGGGCGTGGGCCCCACGTTGGGAAACACCGGGTTATCGTTTTCTCTTTTATATTTAAATTACATTATCTGACTGAATAAGGCTTTCTTTTCTTTTTATTTGTCCCTCTGCTCTAAACTTGTTATCTTAGTCATCTTCATTTATTATTTTGTTAATATTTTTTTAATTATATTAATTTATAGACATGAGATTTAAAAAAAAAATTAATTATTGATTAAAATTTCAGATCATTTTGCTCTTTGTTAAATCTGAAGGCAACTTGCACCATTTCAATTTGTTATGTAGGGTGAATAAACTTTAATTCATTTACAAGCCCCCTTAAGATGTTTTGTATAATTATTTATATAAGCAATCAATTTTTTAACATTTTTATAGATATTTGAATCTTTTCTCATGAAAAACTTCATTTCTTATTCCAATATCAAATCCACGTGAATCGCGGATGGCATATAAAGTAAACAATAGTTGGACTTTTTTCTTCCCTTTCCCCTTGACACTATCTAATTATGTCTCTTCTCTTTCTCAATGACATCCCGTCATCTTTGACTTTCATCAGACAGCTCGGTCTCGAAAAACAAATATCATTTTTTTAATATTTATACGTTCCATTGTGAATAATTTCACAATCGCCTAATAAAATCTAATCTTCTCTCTTTGTCCTTTCGAAGGTAATTTGAAATTAATTTTCAATGAATTTTATATTCAAGAAAGAGAATGAAATTTTTTTTAAACATTTTTCCTTGTTTTATTTTCATATCTTGCTTTTTTACATTTTTCTTTGACTTTTAAGGGAGGGGGGGAGGAGAGGCCCCCTCCTGAATACACCACTTTGTATTTCCATTTAATATAAATGGATTCTATAACAATAAAACAAATTTTTCTTTCTAATTTTCCACTTTATTTAGCAATCTTTGACTTGAATGGCGCCAATGTCGAATGGGATTTTTCATTGTCATTTCAAAAAGTGGATAAATAAATTTTTAGTTAATAAAGAAGAAATAAAATCAAATCAAATTTTTTAAATTTTCCAACTAAAGCGTCTTTTTTACTGGGTTTCCAGAGACGTCGAGTGCAAGATTTCTTAGGCCCAGAACATTAATTAAAGGCTTAACTGCTTTAAATTTTAATACCAACAGCATTGCAATATACCTTTTTGGACATATGCTAGATTCTCCGCTCTTTCTATCATATCTCTATATCTAACTATTGGTATAAAGTTTATACAGTAGATTCAATTAAAGGAAATGTCAGTTTATAGATTTGCACATTATGATTTATTGAAAATAAACAACTTTCACAAAGCAAAACATAAATATATAATAGATTATAAGCAGTGGTGGAACTAGAACTCGTTTTTATGGAGCAGTCTCATTTCAATTCATCATCGAGATTATCGGAAGTGACACTGCTAAGCTCCAAAAACTTGTCAAAAACTGTTGTCAAAGAAACTGCAAGATTGTACGCCAATCAAATTAGAAATTATAAAATATCCCTTCACAAAATGTACTCTTGCTGGTTCTTGTTTTTATACCATTTTTATTTTCAATTTTCAGAGTTCAAAGATGGAAGTTCCTGTTTTACATCGCGTGGAGAGAATGGAACTTGTAGAACCCTATTCAATTGTCCATACATTTCGGAGAACGTTTTTCTACATGAACTTACAGCAGAGTTTCTCATTTATTTGACTGGTTCAGTTTGCCATTGGGAAGAAGAGAAAATGCTTTTCTGTTGTCCTTCCAAAATATTCAAACCTAAGGTAAATTCCTTCCCTTATTTGAGTGAATCAATGACTTTGTTATTTGATTTTAGGTAGCTTCATTTGAAGATGAATTGATCAAACACCCTAATCTCCGTCTACTTCCACTTCAATCTTGTGGGGAGTATCTATTTACACATCGTTTCATTCATAATAAGAATACTGAGTTTATCGAATATCCCTGGGTTGCTCTGATTGCCTACAAAATGAAAAGTAAGTAGATTAGAGAAAAACATTTCTTCTAAGATTTTAGTGATAACTAGTTCTTTTGTAGATAACTCAGAGATAATTCAATGTGGCGGGGCATTAATTAATCCTTATTATGTTTTAACAACTGCCCATTGTACATTTTCGAGGCAATTTGGTCGTGTGTAAGTATTTAATTTTTTTATTATTAAAATAAAAGACCGCGAGGCCCTGTCTTCTGGCTGAAATAGATTCGAGATTGGGTGGGCTTGATCCCATTCAATCCTGACACAAAATAAAGAATGTGCCCCGCGTATTTCCAATATTCACAGAATTAGAGACGACACTTGAAAGAAAGGTGGAAAAAATTTTTTCAATCAAAAGTTATTCAAAATGACAAATAGAACAATTTTGTATTAGAGTTATAATTCGCTAAAGTAGGAGATATTTTGATTTTCAAGTTTTAACTTCAAATCAAGTAGTCTTTCGATTGGGTACTAAAAGTCTTTGGTTCTTGATTAAAAAGTGGGTGTATAGAAAAAATATTTCTTTTATATGCTCCAACCAAATTTCACATTGTGCCTTAATGTCTTAAATGATTAATTTGATAGCTAACTAGCTTGGCTAATTTTTATTTTTTAGGTCTTCAGTACATTTAGGAGAATATGATATATTAAAGCCTCTAGATTGTATAGAAGATTTCACTAAAGAGCCTGTCTGTGTTCCAACTTTTCAAATCTTCCCTGTTAAACAAATTATAAGACACCCTGAATATACAAGAAGAACATTTCAGAATAATATTGCCTTATTGAGATTAGAACGACCTGCTCTCAGTGTGATTCCTATTTGTCTTCCAGTTACAAGAGAATTAATTCGAAATAACCATATAAATGAAAGCTTGACGATTGCAGGATGGCGAACAGCCAAAAATAAAACGTACTTTTCAAATATGATATATCAAGTAAAGTCTAATTCCGATTGCCAAACTCTTTACAAGAATCAACATAACGTAACTGATACTGACTTGTGTATTGGTGGTATCCCGGGTACACCTAGCAGAGAATTTTGCAATTTGAGAACGGCTAGTATCTTGATGTCTTACGAGATATTCAATAAAACTTGGAGATATCAAGCTTTTGGAATTGAATCTTTTGGTTTGCCTTATTGTAACATTGAAACATACCCTGATATTTACACTCGGATCGGGAGTTATATTAAATGGATTCTTGACCAATTGGAAGATTAAATTATTAAATAAATTCTTATTTATAACCTTTTGAAATAAAACAAATGTATGAATTTCAAAATCTTCCATCCGCCTAACTTAATTCCTATTTTACTTCAGCTTTCATTTTATCATCAGAACGTCTAGAAAATGAAGAGTGCGTGATCAATGTGCTCCACTTGGGTGCTATTTGGATGTGTGATCCCTGTAGAAATTTGAAAATTCTATTATTTACTGAATGTAAGTACAAAATTTCTCCTTGGAATAAATAATTAAAAAATTTAACCTTCCCCTCCAAAAAAAAAAAAAAAAAAGAAATTATGATTAATCTAGCCAAGAAGCGCATTTTGAAGAATACTATTAATGGAAAAAAAAGATAATTAAAAAACTTAAACTTATAGGTTAAAAGAAATTTTGGACAAATTTAGATAAAAATAAATAGTATATATAAATAGATAAATAATATACATGAATATATAAAATATTCAAGTCCCAGTTTAGAATTACTAAGATACCTCACTTCTTTAATTATGAACTCTAAGAAAGGAAGTTGCTCAAGAGAGAGCCTCGCGGAGGTGCGTACAGGTACTTGGGCTTCTCCCCCTATATATGAATAATTATTTAAATATAGGATTCGACTGCAATTTTGTGCCTGACCATTAAAAGTAGGCTATTATATACAAGAAAAACAAAAACCACTTCTTCAAATACAAACAAAGAATAGTAAATAATTCCCCTTCTTCACTCTTATGATGCTAAAAGATTTATTTCTCCATTTCCTAGATTGTGAGAGATTCCTATTTAACCTCGCAAAGTTCTCTTTAAATGTTCAAAGACTCGTTCAAGGTGAATGACCAGAAATAAGGATGATCCTCAAACTCCTAATTATTTTCTTCCTGTCTGCTGGCTTTTCTCAAGCTCATAAGTGGTCACTTATCCACTAATAAAATAACTATAATAATAATAATAATAATAAAGTTACGAACATTTATTTTTGTTTGCGTCTCTAAATTCTCATATTATGGGAAAGTTTATCTTCACTCCTCCCCCTCGACAAGTTAGCTCTTACCAATTTTTTTTTTAAAAAACAAACAAGTTCTTTTTTAAAAAATTTAATTGAAATATTTTTAAAATAAATATAAAAAGAAGGATGTTTTGTTTTTTTTTTTTTTTTTTATCAAAATTTCAAGGAAATCCACTTCCTTCATTTGGTATGGAACAAACATTTTTTTATAGAATTTCTTATTAAATATCAAAAATAGATTAAATTTTCAAAAGGCCTTAAATGAATAGTTGGTAAGATTTTTTTTATTTTTCAGAATTAGAAGGGAGTTGGTGTATAACAACACGTGGAGAAAATGGAAAATGTAGAATTTAATTTAATTATCCAATTATTTTGGGGAATGTCCTTTATCAGGGCATATCATATGAATTTCAAAGTAATTTGATTAATTCTGCTTGTCAGATAGATAGATTTTATACTGTCCATGGGAATTTGTTAAATTTCAGGTAAATATGACCTTTGATTCTTTTCTTTCTCTTACTCTTTGTAGTAGAGATAGTACCACCCTGGCGAAGGATCAAAAAATTATAAAATCATATATGTTGCCTCTTCTGTTTAAATAAATAAGAATGGAGTCCAAATGGCATCAGATGCCAAAAAACGTAAAAAAAAAAACATTAGCTACAAAAGTATTTATCTAAACAGAGCTTCAGATAAAAATATAGGCCTTTCTAGCACTTTGAACAAATTATTTGACCTCCTTACCATCAAATGATAAAAAATGTTGCTCTAAGAAATATAAAATTTAATTTTAGATCGCCAATCCTCTTAATTACAAGATTGTAAGTTGATGATTTTGATGTAATGCAAATGTCAAATTTGGTTGTTCTATATTAAAGCGTGCTCGAGTTAAGGAACAAACACACAGACAAAATTCAAAAAATGAAAAATAATAAAAAATTTTCAAACTTAATTTATTCAAAATAGAATATTTGTGTATTATTTTACTAACAATAATTAATTCAGCAGTTATTTTGATTTTTTATCTTTATTCTCTAGCAAACGCCAAAAGAAGTGATAAAGCCTCCTAACCTTCATCTTCTTCACCACTCTTGTGGAGAACACTTATATATGGTTCTGGAGTTGCAACCGGTCGAAACCCGTTTGTCTCTAAAATTATTCAATATTGCCAAAGTCTCCTCCTGTGGTAGGAAAGTGGAAGATAATCTCATTCTAAGTAAAAAGCACAAAGGGCCCAATCCGGCCAAAATGCCCTCCTCCCCCCCAAATTGTGCCGGACAAGAAACCCGTCTGTAAAATTAAATCCAATCCCAAAATCCACGCAGCCTCTTATTTTGCATATTATTTTAAACAAATATTACAAAATCTTAATTGTAATATAATTTAATGCGAATTTTAACTGCGCTTTTTTTTCCAACTACCAAAATTTGTTATCTAATCTCTTTAGAGATTGTTACAAGTATACATTTAATCAATCAACTGTTTTCAACTATGCCCGTCTGACAAATATTTTAACAAATTTTAAAATATCTCGACTTAATTATTGATGCCATTTTATCTCTTTTATAGTGATGATGTCTTTTATGAGCTCATAAATAGAAATTATTTATTTAAATTAATCAAATTGGGATATTTATATTTTAAATTTCATAAAATAAAAATTACATTCAACCGAATTTGCTCTAATTGTGTAGAGATAAATGATAATGATTTGTTTTATGATGGCCGCATAAATTTATTATTTAAGTATTTCAAAGTCAAGGAGAAGGCCAAAGTGATAAAGGAGAAGGAAGAATTCTTAAAAAATATTTTAATATAAAAATATTACCTTCCTTTATTTCTTTTTCATCGATATTTTATCAAAAAAAAATTAAATTTTTTTCTAACCTATTCATTCGGCTATATTTAATTTCCTTTTTTTATATTGAAGAACTACGCCAGCTTTCACTCATTTTCAAACCTATTTCGCCTTTATAACTCAGAAATAAAAAGAGATAGAAAAATGTTTACCATTAGAAAGAGCCATTCTATGAAATGAATAGGAATGTGACAAAAATGAACTTTTGTATTCATTTACATTCCTAGGGAAGTTGGATAAACGAAAATACTCTATTTCATTCTGAATCCAACCATATAGAGCAGCTGTTGACAGAAAAGGTGAAAAATTTAATGTCCCTTGTGAGGTAGGGCCATACATAATCAATTGTTTTTTTCTCAGACGTAGTTCTACATAAAATATACAGCATAATAAATTCATGCGCTTTCCTTCTTATTATCTAAAATGAATTTATTTTATAATTAAATGATTGTAATTATATTAACAATTTTATATACAAATATGGTGGGATTAATATTCATATAAATATATATATATCTATCTATTATGTGTGATGGTGATAATCCGAGTGAACTAACTCAGAGTTGTTTGTCATTTTAAAGATAGCAATTTGAATTTTTTTATTTATTTTAAACTCAAATCAAAATAGCTTGCCATCTATGAATAAAAAGTGAATTTTCTACTAACTCAAAACAAATTAGGATTTTTCCACTCTCATATTATGTAGCATATATACTATAAATATCAAAAGTAAATATGCAAACTCTATCTTTTGTTTCGTCCTAATAAATTATCAAACGAGATAAATGAAAAGTAAAACAAATTTTATAAGATGAAATAAAAGATAGTTTCTTTACTGATACGCTTAGTGTGATTAATAATAATTTAAGTGATTAGGAGAACTTATATTTGAATTTATTGGAAACATGTTAACATTCGGCAGAGATTTTTCTTTTACTATCCGCTCTGTATTTTTTTTATAAAAGAAAGAGCAAAGTCAATTTTCCTTTTTGAGAGGTATTATATTATCCAACACAAAACGTATTTGTTATAGACAGAAGAAAATCCTCCTCTTTATTTATCTTCTTTTAGCTAATATTTAATAATAAGGTTCGTTAAATTTAAATTCATACTCAAAATAAATAGATGAAATCAGATAATGAAATAATGAAAATTTCTACTATTTCTATTATAAGAATCACCAAACATCTCATATCAGTCATCAGATTAAAATAGGTATATCAAATATAATATAGGTAGAGAGTTGCAGTCAGAAATAAGACCCTCTATAAAAACTATTCAAGGTTTTTACCATGCCAGTTTCTCAAAGAGTAAAATGTCTAAAAAGGTACATAATAATAAACAGAATCAATTTATATTATTATACAAATGATAAATTCGTGTCTATATGTATATAAATTTATTTTAATCAATTAATACTCCCAAAAGTAAAGAGCATAATATATTACGAGTCTTACTTTCATGAGAATCATTTGTTGGTTAGTTGATTATCACATTTCTTCTTCCTACATTATATTAGGTGGGTGAATTAATTCGGTCGGTTTTTTCTTCCAAAAAAAGACTTTAATGAAAAAAAACATGAAAAAGTACACTAATCAAAATATTTACCATCGCTTGATATTATTTCTTCACTTCTGTCTGGCAGTTGTAGTATTCCGTGACGGAAAAACGACTCGTCCTTTGAAGCGATCCATTCATTGAGCCATTTCTCTATTTCTTCATAATTATTGAAGTGATAGTCCGAAAGCCCGAGTGTCATCGATCTGAACAAGTGATAATCGGACGGAGCAATGTCTGTGAATACTGCGAGTGAGGTAAAACGTCCCAGCCAAGTGCTTCCAAGGTGGTCTTTCAATCTTTCCAACATGAGGCTGAGCGTTATCATCCTGGAAGATCACTTTCGTCGAGTCTGCTTATTTTTCAATGCGTTGATTAAATGGATCTATTATTGTTGGTAAAGTTATACAGTGATGGTTTGACTCTATTTTAATAGCTCACCCTTCTGGTCCCACCACATACAGAGCATTACTTTCTTGCCGTGAATATTCCGCCTTGGTGTAGATGTGGATGGTTTTCCTGGATCGCAAATGCATTTCCTTCGTTTGGGATTATCGACATATATCCACTTTTTGTCTTCAGTCACAATACGATGCAAAAAAACCTTTTCTTTTTGCCTGGCAAGCAAGATTTCAGACATGGCTTTTCGCCTCTCAATGTCTCTTTCTTTTAGTTAATATGGCACACATCTTCCTTCTCTGTAAATCATTCCCAAGGCTACCAAAGGCACAGAAATTGTTGATCGATCAACATTCAACAATTGCGCAAGCTCATGTTGCGCATGACATGGATCTTCATTGATTAGCGCCTGCAATTCCTCGTCCGCAAACTTCTTCGGCTGACCTGGACGAGGATTGTCTTTGACACTGAAATCATCACTTTTGAAAAGTTGAAACCATTCTCTGCATGTGGTTATTGGTGGGAGCACTTTCACCATAAATTTCTACGAGCATTCGATGAACTTCAGGGGCTGTTTTCTTCAAATAAAAACAGAAAATGAAAACTTCCCGGAAATGATGCTTTTTTGGCTCAAATTTCGACATTTTCGAATCAGATGAACACGATGTTATTGTTACAAATCCAAATGTTTTTCAACTGAATATTATTGCCAGATGTCAAAACTAAAAAATAAAGCCTTTTACAAACATTAGAGGTTAGAAAATTACTTAGTACAGCAATTGACCGCCACATGCACCGAATAAATTCACACATCTAATATTGTCATCTATCACGACTTGTCACATAAAAAAGGTAAATTTTACTTATTATATATTATTATAATAATTAAGGTTTTAAGGAGGATTTTTATCAATTTTTAAAATTAAAATATTTCCTCTTTAGGTTACATCTCGAAATAACAAAAATGTTTTATCATCAATTTCAGAAAGGAATTTATATAAATTATATAGAGAAATTGCGGGCGGTCCTAGCCTAGCCACCAAGATCAATAAAGTCGAGCAAGGCCAATCCCCTCCGAACATGGGAGGTGGCCCCGTGGAACAAAGGTGTCAATCGAGGGCGGGTAGCAACCGTTAATTGGATATTTATCAAAACATATTTGTAATGTCTAATCACCATCGTGGCCAAAGACTTTAAATAAATTTAAAAAATACAGAATTTAATAGAATAAAAAATATGACTTTGATTATTGTTAAAAACTTGTAAATAAACTCTTGTCCCACACATCTTTTTTATTTTTGCACAGAACATTCCAGCTAATAAAATGACATGAGTGGCTAATTTTTTTTTTCCAAATTCCTCGATTGTAAATATTGTCATTTATATTACATAATGATGGACTCGAAAACGACTATCTAATATACTATAAACCCTAGTGAAGAAAATTTTTCTTTGTAACAAAAAAATAATAATTTTGAATAGCAATTATTTCAAAAAGAATCAAAATACTTGGAGTTGCAAATCCCTTCTATTTATAAATAATAAAACATTTTTTTAAATTCATTTATTAAAAAGAATAATTTTTACGGAGACAGATTAAAATAAAGAGAAGGATCAGTAAAATCGTCATCATCTTCAATTAGTATATTCGATTTCTCGCACGCTTGATTTTTTATATGTCTTTCAAGATGATATTTATGTATATATGATTTCTCACAATTGTTACATTTATGTGGTTTATCACCTGAGTGGATTTTCCTATGTAATGTTAAACTGTTTTTCTGGGTAAATGTTTTCTGACAAATTTCACACTCATAAGGTTTAATGCCCATATGAATTTTCATATGAGTTTTAAGACAATCATTACGTGAGAACCATTTGTTGCAAATGTCACATTTGTAAGATTTTTCGCCAGTATGAGAATTTAAATGATTATTCAAATTACTTTTTGCTGTGAATGATTTACCACATATATGACATTTGAATGGTTTTTCCCCGGTATGGGTTATTAGATGCATTTTGGCGCTACTCTGCTGTGTAAATGTCTTTTCACAATAGTCACATTTATACGGTTTTTCACCTGTGTGAGTTTTTATATGTTCCTTAAGATGCCATTTTTCTCTAAACGATTTATCACACATAGTACACGTGTATGGTTTCTCCCCAGTGTGAGCTTTAAGGTGAATTTTCACACTACTTTTTTGTGTAAATGTTTTTTCACAAAAATCACATTTATATGGTTTCTCGCCGGTATGAGTTTTTACATGTTTCGTGAGTTGGCCCTTTTCTTTAAAACATTTCTTACAAATATTACAATTGTAAGGTTTCTCACCAGTATGATTAGTTTTTAGATGATTTTGTAATCCAGAAGGGCTTCCAAAATCTGTATCACAAAATTTACAAATGGTCGGTTCTTTTTTTGGTGGTTTCAATATCGCTAGAATATCTAAAAAAAAAAATTATTTTTAATTTTTCCTATCACACGCTTACTAACTTTTCGCACTATAGGAAATAGGAAAAAAGTTTTGTCTGCTATTTTCATTTCAAAATAAGTTGAAATGTTAATGAATCAAAAATGGCACGAACTAGTGTGAAAGAGATCTAAATTTTACTAACCTTTTTTAAAATAAATTTTCTTCTTTTGCAAAGATTCTATATTTGTTGAAATTAAACATTTCTTACGGTGTTTCAAAAGGAAAAATAAATTTATAAAATTTGTGTTACACAAACTGCAAGGGTGAACAGGCCCTAAAAAAACAAACAAAAAAGACATAAATTTAATTTCTCTCCTTCAATCTTCACGCAGAGAAAAACATCTTTCTTTCTTTCTCTCTTCTAATATTTAATTTCTTTTATCATATCGATTTTATTATTAATATCGAGAAAAATTTAATCACCTTTCCCATGGTCATAATTTGAATTGATAATTGACTATATTTTGAATACCTTCTTCAAAGAAGTTTGCCGGCTGTTCCGATAACCATCTGTTCACAGCCGTTTTCACCTCTTTATCAGTACTTGCTGCCAAGGTGGTGCTTCATATATCAAAAAAGGTGAAAATTGCTTGGTGCAAGGTTCAGGCTATGCCTGGGATTTGATCAACTCCTTTGGTTTGGAGTTCGACCATGCGCCATGTAGCCCGAACCTTGCACCAAGCGATTTTCATTTCTTTTGGTACATGAAACACTATCTTGGCGGAAGAAGTTCAACAAAGAAGAGATGAAAACGGCCGTGAACTCATGGTTATAGGAATAGGAGGCAGAAGGTATTCAAAATGTAGATGTAAGGTATGACAAGTGCTTTAACAAATAACGAAACTGCACAAATAAAAAAATGTAGAATCTGAAAGTAAATGTTTCAAAAATATATTCTATTTATTTTTATTTTTAAAACAGGCCTTACTTAAAAAATAGCTCTCGTAGTAAAGAATATTTTTTCATTCCTTTATAATCATTTTATTTCACCAAGAATGATAACTATCTATTGGACAATAATAGAGTGTTACGTAAATATTTAATTATTGACATTATATTATATAACCTTTAATAAAGTTATATTATTATTTATCTTCATTTTATGATTCTCAATTATAATCTTAGTATTCTGGTAGATAATATATAATTTTATATCAAATAGTTCACATAAATTGTCTGATTTTGAAGGTATATGAATTTACGCCCTTTGGACATATTAATTATTATACAATTATTAATAAAATAAAAATATTTTTACATTATTTTCTAAAAAAAAAATATATCAGTTTTAGGCCTTTTGTGTTTAATCAGTTATTCAGCAGATTTACTTGATCAAAATTAAAGTG
>JAAAKE020164102.1:0-10254 GCA_010014785.2 Anisolabis maritima
AGTACTCTGTACTAGTTTACTCTATTCTAATGTGAACTGCTCTGTTCTAAGAGGAGCTAATTATTTGTGGGATTTAATTTGAATGAATTGATCACAACAATCATTAAAATGAGTGAATGCATTCCATTTAACTCTAATTGCTTTGGTACTAAATGGAAAAACTTAAATTATTTTTTCTTAAGAAGACGAGCTTGTCACATTTTTCAAATTTTGAATTTTTATATTTCTTCAGTGAGTGTTATTTTAATATATACCTCTTCATAGTATTTCATAGTAATTCTTTTCATGCATGTTTGGTACAAGTTTCAATTCTTTATTGCTTTATTTACTGCAAATATTTTAATTTTTTTTTCAAAACAAAGTAAATCACTAAGAAAAATTTCAAAAGTAGGTAAATATTTGCTCTTCCCTACTACTATTGTTGTATTTAACAAAACAGTGTGAAAACAATTATACTAATATGTTATTATTTACGTGAATTAAAAATATATTCTGTTTAATATTTAACTAAATTAAGGTTATAATATAAAATTAAAAAGACTAAAATAATCATTATTAGTCTTCATTGATAGAAGAATCACTGGCCTTCAATGTGACAACCATCCCCCTAGTTAACTCTGACGACCAGCCCCGTCGCGCCTTAAAAACGCTTACATATAAATATAACCTTTCTAATTTATCCGAGATCTAAATCTAGAAAAAATATTTTGAAAGAATGGATTTTAAGTTGACTATGATAATCAATCATTATCTTTTAAGTTAAAATATAGTACAAAGTAATAGAGGAAAAATTTACTCCGCACTCCAAAAAAAGGAATTCTTAAATAAAAATTACCCCAGCCAACTTAGAACAACGAAACTATCTAAGACAGCAAATGTGTGATGTGACTAGCATCGCACTAGAAAGTGTTGCGGCTATATAACAAGCTTATACAACCGGCTCCGGTCTTCCCGATTATTCAAGCCTATTTGGAATATTTTAATCAAAAAATCGTAGTGATAAGTTCTAAATTAAAGACAAAGAAATGGATTTTTTGCTTCTTAATATATTGTTTTTAATAAATAAGACTTATATGACCTAAATGTATTATCAATATATTTGTCGTTTATAAATATAATATGTGTTGAATGTACCTTGCGCGTTCATCTATCTATCTATAAGGAAAGTATCAATCTCATGAATAGTTGTCAGTGAGACGCACATGGACACGCTTCACCTACACTCACGCACACGGAGAGAGAACGCCGATTGATGTGTTAGCGATCTGTACTTCACGGATTTGAACCGAAAACTATTCTGGCTGCCACTAATAAAGATGACGCGACCCACCGCGTGTGCGTCTCTCTCTCTCTCTCTCTCTCTCTCTCTCCTCTCTTGGTGTTTGTTCAAGGCAAGGACCCGTTTTTATCATTCTCCCACTTTATCTGCTCAATACTAGATATGTTTTTATAATCCAATATATAAATAAGAACATCCATTTGCCATTTACAAATATATTAACCGATTTTCTCCCCAACCAACTTAGAACAACGTGTTGAAAATTTGTTAAATTTTAATTAGAGTGCCTTGAATGTCAGAATGATGACAACCCCCTCCCCTCTATTAAGGTGCTATCTATTTGTTAGAGGGAAGTGTGAAGTTTTTTTTTGTCTTTTCTTTAAACTTTAAACCATTTTATTTAATGTTTTACGATACTTGTTATCTAGGCATATTTATTTATACCAATTGGTATCCAGTTAGTTTAAATGAGTTTTCATTCAATTTTGGCTTTGAAGGTTATCAATATTTACAATGTCAATGTATCTTTGACCTTTCGGCCACGGGGGGGGGGGGCGGTTTAAATAAATTATTTTTATTAAGCAAATTATGCTTATTATTGAAAAAATTTATATTTACAAAACAACTATAGTTGATATTGATTAGAGGCCGCTAATGCTTGGGCGGAAGAAGAATAGATAGAAACGATTTTTTTTCTTTAATTTAAGAGAAAGTTGCGACACGTGATTAAGAGGAGGCGAAGGGCCCACCTAAGATATGTGTTTCCCTTTTTGGGGAAACTAAATATAAAAGGGGGGTCGAAGGGGGGCGAAGCCCCCTAGCTAAATACGAACCCGCTGAAGGCGGGCGGTGTAGCTAGCTTTCAGATTATAATGCCGAAGTGTCTTTCTGTCTCTAAGTCTGTCCGCTCTGTTTGAACAACTTCCGAATGGAATATCAAAATGAAGTTTTGTATCCTTATAGACGACATTAGTGAGAATCTAGAAAATAGACGGGTCCCAAATTCCCATTTAGGGGGGCTCAAAAAATTGTCAAAAATCCCATATTTTCCTATTGAAAACCATTGAAGCCTTAATTAATTGCTAAAATAATAAAACAAAATTTTTAAAAATAATTAAATTTCATAAATGAAAAATCATAAAAATTGTTAATAAATTTTTAAAGGTAGGAGTATGTATTTATTTTTTATTTTATTTATACTCTTTTCGGCTTCAAAGACCATCAAGAGTATTTATACATATAAATGATCAGTCGGTGGTTTCCATCAGGTATTCAACAGCCTTGTTTCTCGGGGCCACCCATCCGAGGTTCACTACTGCTTGGCCTTGTTTGAGGTGGGGTATATAATTCTTAATTAAATTAATATTTTTTTGTCTATTTCGACATATAAGATCATTTAGATTCCGTCCTTATTTATTTATATTAATTAGTAGCCACTAAAGTATAAATTTTTATGAGTCAGTACGGGAATCGAACCACAGACAGAGTGTGAGGTGAGACCTCTACCTCTGCATCAAAGGACGGAGCCTTTTCTATTTATTAAAAACAATTAATTTCCTTTAATAAAATATATGTTCCTTATTAATAAATTACTATTTAAAAATCATTAAAGCTACTCTACAATTCTTCAACAATTCCCATATTCTTATTTAACTTATCACAACAATATATTTAAAGTGGATCTGAAGCAAATTATATTTATATATATATATATAATATATTTACAACCTTTTTTTAGTTATTTACTTTTATTGTATAATAATTGTTATTTTATTATGGACTTTTACTTTTTACTGATTTTGTTTTATATAATGATTTATTTTCTATTATTGTATTTTTGTATACTAATTTATTTTTATAATAATATATTGTAAATAAAAATAAAATAAAAATAAAAAATAAAAATTTCCCAAGTGCGTAAACGACTGTACTTGAATTGATTGAAGACGCTAACCACTGTAAGTGTAACTAAATCAAGTCGACCAATAGCTGGGTGGAAGGAGGGCAGGGAGCACGTCTGGGAATAATTATATAATATATTAATTCAACTGAGATAAGTGATTGAGAGCTGTCCCTTGGTGCAGAGGTAGAGGCTCATCTCACGTGCCAAAGAACAATGATTAGCTTCCCATCCTGAGTGGCAAATATTTATTTATATTATATTGGCTACCAATTAATATAAATAAATAAGGACGGTGTCTAAATGACCTCAGATGGCGAAAAAAACTTAAAAAAAAAATCATAGAGATAAAAGAGAGTTGCAACGCGTGATTAGGAGAAGGCGAAGGCGGGCCCGATATGTGCGACCCTATTTGAGTAAATATAAAGGGGAGGTCCAGGGTGGCGAAGTTGTATAGGCAAAGAAAATGAGTAACTTTCCAAATTATTAAAACGAAAATTTATTGCAATTATTTTACATTATGGCAGGAGGTTTTACATGAAATCTGTATATTTAATTTCGAAATTTAAATTTTAAAATCCAATCATATCAAAGAAATTATTGTGTTGAAATGTTTAAGTTGAAAGAGAATTACTACACCTTCACGTTCACCCTTTTATTTTGACAAATACAACAAACCATCAATCTCCTTCATCTCAAACACATCACACAATAATCCAGCTTTTCATTGTGTTAGAGTTTATCATATCAAAGAGTAATTATAAAATAAATATATTTGCAATATTATTTAATCCACTAAAAAATTTCAAAAACTGGATGACAATCATTTTGACTTGTCCACTTGTTACAAACGTAGATTATATGCAAAGTGTGCTGTAGAGGATTGAGGAAATATTGTATTAATTATTATTTAAGATTTTCTAATTGTTTCATCTTCCAATTTATCTCTTTACTTTTTAAAAAAATTTTACAATGTAGCCAGTGAAGAAGTTGTGTGAATAAGATGATATATTTAATATTATTATTATTATTTGAAAAGACATTTTTAATTAAAATGGAATTAATTTCTCAGCAACACCACTAAAAAAGAAATAAAAAAGAAATTAAAGAAAAATATAAAATAAATCAAAAATTTTTAAATAATAAAAAAGTGAGAAAAAATAAAAATTGTTAAAAGTTTGTTTCAACAGTTTCTCATCGCTGGATCATGGAAAAAGAACGTCTTCCAACATTTTTTTTCTCTTGTGGGGATTTAGACACCGTCCATATTTATTTAAATTAATTATAATAAGTGAATATAAAAAAGGAGAAGGCAATACGATAGCCTTTAGATGATCAAGCAAAATTCAAAATTGAGCGTTTCGAAAGAGGTTTACTTGTTTATCTTCAGTCCATTCTGATAGTTGTATTTAAGCTAAAGTCACTATCTATTTGAAATTCAATGTATACATACATATAAGAGGAAAGATGATGTTAATTCATGGTAAAGTCTCATTAGAAGGGGAGTGATGAGTGAAGGTTACTCTCCGTTTTCTTTCATATTTTTACTTTTTTATTTTTTTTTTTTAACTTTTTTTCGAGTTCAAATATCTAATTTATAACAGAAACAATCATTATATTAATTAAAAATTAATATTTCTCAAATTTTTTCCAAAAATATTTTTGCTAATTATACTATCTTACAATCTGAACTGTCGGTAAATTGACAACGGATATTGTAATTTATTGATGATATATTTAAAAACATTGTGATCTATTGTCTCATGTAAGAGGACTTCGTAACAGAGAGGTAAAATTTGATATAAATATAAAAAAAATTACTTTTTGAAGAATTCGTCGGACACACTATCTTAGAAAACCTCTTTTTCATGCGAGAGGAAAAGCTTCTAAAAATAATGTTGTAACAATTTGACTTTAATTCTTGTGAAAAAACAATTGATATTAATCTATTTGTGTTTCGTGGAATGAATAAGGAAGAAAAAATTTGATATGACAAAACTAGATAGAGGATCCCATTATTCGGGCAGCCGAACTTCGAGATGTGTTAAATTTACTAAATTATATATATGTCTATCAAACAGTTGTTTAGTATCAATGTTCATTCTTATTTTATATAAGTGGAAATTTCTGAAAATATGCGATTTGTCCTCTCCAGTCTCGTAACCCCCGGGAAGATAAGGCAAGAGCTTTGCCTTTTTTGCAAAATACTACACCTAACCATTTTCTTTGTTAGAATTTTTATTTGACCATTTTTTCTCTAAGTCTATAAGTGAAAAATCACTTTTTTTTTAGAAAATAATGAGTTTTTCAATTCATTGTTCAAGATATGCCCCAGGGCCACTTATGATACAACCTAGAAATTTAACATCAACTCATGCAAATCTTTGAGTAGTGAATAGAAAATTACTAAAAAAAAAATCAAGATAAAATTGCTAGGATCAGACAGCCAGCGTTTTGAAATTCATTAAAGAAAGGGGATAATTTTATGAACTACAAAAACAAGTGAATTGTAAATGAGCTAGAGTTGGTTGGAGACTTGTTAATGCGGATTGTTACAGCCTTGGAGTGTGAATGGATAAAAATTTTTCTAATCGATTGATCTGAGGATTTCACGAGAATTCAATACAACCAAAACTGTAGGCTTATTTTAATGTCCACTTTTTTTCGAGGACCATAGAATTTAAAATCTTAAAGACCGTTTTCGGAATTTCGGAGAGGTAGAGAGAGGATGGAAGAGTCAAGGACGAAGCCTTTCCTCTCTTGTAGAGGCAAAGAAGCAGTGAAGGTGGTAAAGCGTTGTTGCGATTGGTTGGAGGCGTCACACTTTTAAATTGAGCGATAAGATTTCTGGAATTCAGTGACCGGCCGGACTAATGTTAAAAATTAAAATAAATAACAAATTTAAATATTCTCTCTTCATAAAGATTTTATTTTCACATATATTTAAATATTTATTTTATTCACAATACGATCTAGAAAATCAAGGATGTAGCAAAGATGGAGAGGTTAGAAAGAATAAAATTTTGACTTTTTTTTAAATAGACCGAATTTTGTCAAATTGAAGTGTCTTAATCAACATGCCAAAAATTCTTTGGGACTTCTCAACTCCACACTTGGCTACGTCCCTGCACACAGGTGTGGCAAACTCGCTTGGACTCGTAGGTCATTTGCTTTACAAGTGCATATCTCAAGGCAACCGCAAAAATGTTAATAATTAATTACAATCAAAAAGAAGGAACAATTAAATTTAAGTGTATGAAGAGGACTTAGCGTTGCCCTGAGCAAAAAATTTCCGAGCCCTCTATTTGACACTCCTGATTTAATACATTAATAATTATTTCATACAAAATAAAAGTTAAAAATTTCTTTTACAGATGAATAATTCAAGTTTACATTATTATATATATTCTCTTGAAAATAAAATGAGTCATTTAAAACATGTGCATGATTAAAATCGATGTCAAAAGATTTCGTTTTTCCTCATCATATAAGCATCGTGTTTAGGCCACAAGCAAACGAGTGTAGATTTGGGGTATAAAATATTTTTGGAAAAAATAATTTAGAAAAGTTTTTTCGTCAAAAAATATTTTCTTTAGAGAGTGTTTTTTTTGACATAAGAACTACGCCTTGGAAGATGAAATTGAAATTTGGATATCACGGAAGAGTGCATTATAGTGATATCGTAAAAGAGATAGAAAAATGGTTTATTTATCTTTAGAAATAGGACAAAATTTTGCAATTAAAAGTATTTGTACCATTATTAATTAAATACAGGCGAAATATTAGAAACTTTGCGAAAATGAAATAGAATTGATGGATTGACTCGTGATAAGTGACATTTTTTAAAATTATTCGTAATCTTTTGGTAATCTCCCACCCTCGTCCTGAATTTTTTGGTCAGCTCCCTTTTCAATGAGATATTTAATTATTTCTTTTTTATTTAAACAGACAATAAATTTATATTTTTTCATATATGCAAAATGCAAAGGCGTTTTGCCTTTTGGACCAAGAGAATTTATATCTGCACCTTTTTCCATCAATATTTTGAGAATAGACAAATGCCCCATCCAAGCAGCGTTATGAAGTGGCCTATAGCCATCATAATCTCTCGCCTCAAGATCTGCTCCTTTTAATATGAGATATTCTACAATATCTTTGTTGCCTTTAAAGCAAGCCAAATGTAAGGCCGTTTTATTATTTTTTCCTCTAGCATTTATTTCGGCATGATTTTCTATAAGAAATTTTACACAAGACAAATGTCCGTTCCATACAGCTTCATAAAGTGGTCTATTGCCATTTTTATCTTCAGCTTCAGAATTTGCACCAAGTGATATAAAATTTTGTAAAATAGAAAGATGGCCAAAGGAACATGCCCAATGCAAAACTGTTCTGCCTTGTTTATCTTTCGTATTGATATCTGCACCTCCTTTATTAATAAGGACTTTCACAAGAGGCAAATGCCCCTGCCAAACAGTTACATGAAGTGGCGTATCACCTTCATAGTCCTTAATCTCAGTATTAGATCTTTTTGAAATGAGATATTCTAAAACTGATAAATGACCTCTTAAAGAAGCCCAATGTAATGCCGTTTTGCCTTGATAGCCTTTAGCATTAATTGTTGCCCCATTTTCTACTAAAATTTCTACTATAGGTAAACATCCCTGCCAGGCTGCGTCATGAAGTGGTCGGTCGCCTTTTTTATCTTGAGCATTAATGTTTGCCTTTTTTGAGACGAGATATTCAACAAGTGATTGGTCGTTGCTAAAAGAAGCCCAATGTAAAACGGTTCTGCCTTGAGGCCCCTTTATGTGAAGATCTGCACCATGATTTATCAATATTTTTATTACATCTAAATAACCAGAAAGAGATGCTTCATGAAGAGGAGTAAATCCTTTTGCATTTTTATTATTAATATGTGCCCCGTTTGAAATTAAATATTCTACAAAAGGTAGGCTTCCTTTAGAAGAAGTCCAATGCAAATTCGTATCACCTTGATGACCATTGGCATTTATATTTGCTCCATTTTTTATCAAAATCTCCATTACTTCAAAATGTTCTTCTAAGACAGCAAGATGAAGAGGTCTATTATCATCATCATTTTTGGCTTCAATATTAGCTCCTTTTTTTAAAAGATATTCCACAAGAGGGAGATTGCCTTTCATAGACGCCCAATGCAAAGGGGTATTATTGCAATTATCCAGACATTCAATGTCAGCGCCATAATCGATAAGAAATTTGATACATTCTAACGAAATATTTTTCAAAGCACAATGAAGGGGTGTTTCTCCATTTTCATTTTTAATTTCAAGATCCTCTTTATTCTTACAAACGAAAGGTATCATTTCACAAAAGCCTCTTTCTGCAACTAAATGTAAAGGGGTATTTCCGTCAATATCTTTAACAGGTTGATAATAATAATATTGAACCGCTTCCAAAGATCTCTTTTCTATGGCGGCAAATATATTCGGAATGTCTTCAGTTATGAACTCGATGGAATTCAATTTATATGTTACCTTTAAAAATCATTTATTACTATTAATAAAAAGATTATTTTTTTTAAGACTAAGGCCACGCTGTGTTTAATTCATCGCTGCTTCTGATATACTGAATAATTTCACGCATTTGTTATGGCCATTTGCATGTTTTATTGCTGGGAATGGAATTTTGGATCTATGAAAAAGAAGTGAAATGAACAATCTTAAAATATTTGTATTATAAAAAGAGGAATAATTTTTTGTCTAACAATAATAGAAAATGGTAGAATGTAAAAGAACACCAGAAAAAAGCACGGTTTTTTTCACAAGTGCTAAATTTCGCGTGAAAAAACGCAAGTGTGGCCTTTGCCTAAATAAAGTGAAGAGAAACACTAAAAAAAGAATTTTACACTAAATATAAATTGTGAAGGGATTAGTAATAAATCAATAATGATTGATTAATCCCTTCTAAATAAATTGATTAATTTTTTTAATTAATAATATTTTCTTGTTTATTTAATTATAATTATAATATTATTTGCTTGAAACTTATTTTTTTTTTAGTTTGCACATTTGGCAAACATATTTTTTTTTATATTTATTGTTTATCACTTGCTTTTTGGAAAGTACAGTGCCGTCCAGATTTGTGTTAAAATGGACTCTTTATCCAGAGTCATAATAATAAAACTAATTGTGTCCATTAAACATCCCTACAGAAAAACCCAAAAAAAGGGAAATTTCCCAAGGACTTTAGGAAAGATCGAAGTTATGAAGAAGATTCCTTCCTCTACTGGTAAATCGCCCCCCAAGAAACATTCTGTAAATGTGGAGTTTCCATATATAAACTGGACTCCTGGGCCGGCGCGGACATTACTTATTTTCATTACTCATTCATGGAGTTACTTATTCGGCATACTGTTAGATTCATTACTTGCATTCATAAATTCATTACTAGATTGTCATTAAGATATGATCAGACGTAGTGAACAGTTCGAGAATTCGTATTAAATATCTGTGATAGATACTCGGACCCTTGTAGGCTCGTGTAGGGTATCGCGAGTGTCTCTACTCCTTCGTGTTAAGAAGAAGTACCAACTAGTGCTCATCTCCATGAGATTCAGGGAAGCAACTTCTGATTGACATCGACCCATTGAAAACACATCCTCTCACTCTTCAGATTCAACTCCAAGGAGTACTGCCTGGGATTCGTCGAAGAAGCTGGACTCTTCCCATTCAACAAAAGTGATTAGTACTCTTTGAAAATATAAACACTAAAAATGACTTCAACTAAAACTAAATTTGTAAAATATATATAACTTTAAATAAATATAACCACTTGCTTGGTCACCTAGAACTTTATTTTATTTGAATTTATTTCAATCAGTAGTAATTTTTTTTTGTATCATTGTTATTTTTACTTTAATATGTAAAATTACATATTGTTCTTCACACCTAATGATTTAAACAGATTTTCTAATTAAATTTAAAATACTAAAAATCTATTGGCCTTCTTTCTTTGAGAGACCAATGCCTGTCATAAATCTATCCCTTTTCAGTATGCGGTCAACCTTCAGACAGACAATCAGGTATGAGCCTAGCCA
>JAAAKE020164113.1:0-11847 GCA_010014785.2 Anisolabis maritima
GCGTCGGCTCGGATCCGGGGTCTCAATCTGCCTACTCCCCGGGTCGAGATGTTGCTTGGTCGGCCTCTCGAGCCCAAAAGGAGAGCCGAAACGTCGAGTTAATCTCAACAATCAACGCGGACCAACCCGGGAAAACATCATTCCACATTCCCATATATATATATAAATCTTTTAGAATAAATTTATGTATGTTTAATTCTGCAATTCCTAAACCTAAATTGATAAAAATTAGTTCACACAATACATTGCATTTAAATAGAATCAAGAGATCTTAAAACATATTTTGGCATCAGAAGTTCGGTTTTTTTATCTGATTAAATATCCCCCAAATATATAAATAATTAAAATTAGATTTTAAATCCATTCCAACATTAGGTTACCATGGTTAAAATATTTTTTTTTCTGCCGTTGGTTTAGCCATTCGGTCAGGCACTATATTTATATTTAATATATAATAATATTTTACATATTAAATATATATAAATTAAAATATATTTTAATATCACTTTTAATAAATTTAATTATGCAATCAATGCAAAATTATAAATCAAACTACTATAAATTTCTTTCATAGTTTTAGCATTACTTTAATTACAATGCTTAAAAATTAAAACGTGCTAATAACACTTTCTACCAAATAATCGTTTAAAGGACCAATTAGAATTTTTTTAATTATAGTTCCCGTTATTACAAATGTCATGGTCATAGAATTAATTCGAACACACAAAAGAACAAATTAATGAAGTGAATATTTGGATATATTAATATCTATGATTATTAAATATTATTTTCTTTTCATTATTGAAAAAATTATGACTTTGTAAACAAATATAAAACGCATTTTTCTGGGTCGGGTATAAGTAATACTATTGAAACTCTTGAGCACACTTCACGTTCCAAAAGTCAGGAGTTGATTCCCGACTTAAGCTATAAAAATTTATTTTAATTTTAATTTATATTATTTTAAATAAATATGTGAGATGACTAAATAGCCTCAGATGTCGAAAAATATTTTTAAAAAATAACTATATGGAAGGTAAATTATTATATAATTAAAATGTTGATTTCCCTCCATTTTTTTTTTTTTTTTCAAGAATAAATAGGTTATAAAATTTGACCCAAGTTTGGAGACAAACGTCGTAATTATAAAGTTTCAAAAGATTTGGTCCATGGGATGCTGATAAAATTATGGTTCTTAATAAATATTGGCAGCCTTTTTTACCGCGTTCTGCAGACCAATTCCAAATTTTAATACCTTCTTAGGTTCTCCTATAAATTTGTAAAGTTTCATCCTTCTCCAATGAGTGGTTCCAGAGATATGCTAATAAAAATCTACATACAGACATACATATGCACATATGTACTGTCTTTTTTGCATTTTTCGATCCTTTGTCACTTGATATTCTCATAAAAAATTGCATTACTCATTTTAATTCACAATTACTGTATATTCAGGCGTATAGGTCGAGTTTGAGTTTTTATATAAGTTGACTTCAAAAATTGCTTTAAAACATAAAAATTACAGTTATGACAGTTTTTGAGTGAAATTTTTAAAGGTAAATCTAAAAATCTACCTTTCTATTACTCTTTTTTATAAAGTAGGGTAAGAAAATGCATAATAGATTATGGTGGGTAGATTGTAGTAAGTAGAGTGTCCTTACTGCTGCCAAACGAAAGTTATTTAACCTATTTTTTTGTGTGAATAAATAATAATATAACTTGTAAATACTTACCTAGGTAATTTTTTTTGTAAATAAATTTGATAGAAGTTGACATTTTTTTACCTATTAACCCTTTTTGTATATTGATAATCAATTTACAACAAAGTATGAGACGTACGCTTTTTCTTAGAAAGCAATCAATTTTAAACCCGGCGTATAAGTCGACCAAAAAAATTTATTTTATTTATTTTTTTAATGCTGAAAAGTCGACTTATAGGCCTGAATATACGGTATATACTCTATCCTAAATATCCATTAAGATGAAACAAAAGGTAGCGTTTGTTCAATTTCTTTTGAGAAGAATAGTATCTTCCTTCCATCTATCAGACAGACCAGGTCAAAATGGTCATAAATCCTTTCTGGTTAAGTATAAATTTTTCAATCATTTCACAATTTTGTTTAAACAAGATTATTTTACCATTAGTTTTACATAAAGTAAAATATTTGGCCAATGATGCATATCTAATTGACTTTCTACTTTTTTTTAATTATTCAAATTTTAAACTTTTCAAATAAATATTAATTATACATTTTATATTAAATTTATTTATTTATTTATTTTTTAAATAAAATTTTTCATACACCTCTTAAATAAAGGGAGAAGTAAGAAATTGACAAATTTTATTTAATATGGAGTTAGATATCAATATCTTTTGACATAAATAAATAATTTTATAAAAGAGAACAATAAAAAAAAAGAAGAGATAGGTATTTTATTTTTGATCTTTTTGATTTTTATCTCATATTTCTTCTTCAATATTGTTAAATTCCTTTTATTTATTTTTTTTTCTCTCATCGTAAAGAGCCGAAATTAACAAAAAGTGCTTATTAGATCATATCCAAGACAACATCCTTGAAATTATTCACTTTTAATGATTCTATTAAAATCTATTCATTCATTCTGATTCTGATTCTTCTCGGATGAAATATTTAGACACTAATACAATTCTTTTTTTACTGAAATTCCCATACATAAATGTTTTTGTTCCTGGACGCTCTCTTTGAATTTTTTTTTAGTTTAATTACTCAAATTCGGAAATTAATCTTGAAGCAAATATCAACCTTATTTGATTATAGTCAGTAAGGGGTTTGTGGCATTGACCGGGGAGAGAGAAGGAACTACATTTTTTGAAGTATTTTTTGGCATCTGAAGCCTTTTAGACTTCGTCTGTGATTATTTAAATTATTTGATAATTTAAATAAATTTGCTGAGAACGAGATCTCGATCTGGAAGACCATAGAGGTCTTCCTCTGCCTTATGGGAGAGAACTAGAACAATAAAAAGAAACATTATTATGATTATTTATGTTACATATATGAATTATATTTTTGAATTTATTCAAAAATCCTCGAAATCAAAGAACAATTTTGAAAAAGAATTTTCTCCTGGAGAAGAAGCCAGAAGATGTGACCGAAACTGACGACATTTTTAAATTAATTAAAAAGATTTTTTGAAATTATTATATAAAATTTGTGTTTTCATCATTCACCCGCTGCTAAAAATATGATAATTATTAAATTTGTTCAAATCATTTTGTTAGCGTTACTAAAGCCTCCCCCATTATCAGGCGTGGACCCTAATGAACTTTAATATATTAAAATTCTACAATTAGATATAAAAATAAAATTATTGATTAACTGCCTAGAGCTCTCAAGTTGGTCTTCGCCATGAATTCTTTTTTTACCTTCAATATTAATGCGTAATATATTCACTTTTATAAAATTCTAATTCTAGCATTTTTTCGGCCTGGACTGGCTCATAGAAAATTCTTTCAATACCAGCTTTTCAGGAAGAGGAACAAAAGAGGGGAACGGGGCTAAATAAAGAGAGGATAGTGAGGTGCTCAAGACGCCACTGGCTTTATTGAGAAAAATTGGGACAGTAAAATTTCTTTCGGGGTCCTAAATCCAATATTTTGATTAAAAAAATTTTAAGATCAAAATAATCTCTTTATAGCTACTATTCTAAATTTCATTTTAAAATAAAAAGTAAACAAATAAATTAACAAAATTGTTGTTCCATTATATTTTCTTCACGACCTACTCAAGGGTTGCAAAAAAATCGCTTTTATTTCCTTCCTGAGGTTTCTTTTCTCTTTTTATTTATAGAGTAGTTTAATATATTCACTACTCTCTCGTAATTTGTTTATTTATATATCTAAAGTTCATTTTACGTTTGTTACGTCCATACAAAAGGACAAATCGTAAAATTCAATTATACAATTAAATGTCGTATTGTCATCATTAAATTGGCAAGAATAAGATTCTTGATCTAAATAAACCATTTGTAATGTAGTCGGAAACGTAGAGTGAATGTTAAGAAGAGAGAGAGAGAAAGAGTAAATGAGTAAAAGGAAAAAGGAAAACCAAGACGATAAAAGTGAGAACCCTAATTTGTTATAAATAATTAAAGCTGACTTTTGGGGATGGGATGGAAGGGCTTAAGTGTGGAGCCGACGATTTATTACGATGAGGGACGAACGATGAAGAAACAAAATCTTAATTATCTTGAGTGATCAATATTATTATAAACTTCAATATATCATCTCTCTTTCTCTCTTTATCTGTCTTTGGAAAGAAAACAAATTGATGATGTAACAACCAACCCCTTGGAATTAGATTCACAACTACAACAACAACAACAACATTAGCAACTTTGGGAATTTATTTATAACTAATTTTGACAGAGGATATCACACTCATTTAAGAATACCTCAACTATCTTTGAGAAATTATTGATTCAGATTTACAGTTATCTTTCGGGATTTTAATAAATTTCTATTTCACAACTTTAAATTTTGTCAATTCCAAAAAGCGAAAAGCTTAAGTCCAAGAAGAAATGCCACTACCCTCATTCTTCCTATTGATAAGTAAAATTATGTTATTGTCATTAACTTCAAGGCATTTTATATAAGGCTGCTCGTTTCTTAAAATAAATAATTTTACACCACTGCATTATTAATTTATACTGATTAAGAACGAAGAAATGCAAAGATTTCCATGTTGTATTTTTCCCTTGAGTTGACGCATGCGCTTAAGAAACAGGAATTGAAAATAAAAATTATATATATTCGTAAATTTTAATTATTTCAAGATGAAGGACAGTTCAAGAGTTTTTACTGCTCTAGGCCAATGGTACTCAACTATTTGGGCACTAAGTATAAATAAATAAATAAATTTTAGGCAAGAGAATTGCTTACCTGCAGCCCTTTTGATATTTTATACATAATATATTCAAACATCTTGAAAAGTTAATTATTATATTCTGTCTTTATGTCCACAATTTTTTTTCGGATATCAAAATTTTAACTACGGATTCGGATAAAGCATCAAAAATGGAGTTTAAATGTGCAAAAATTAAAAAAAGGATCACCCGCCGAAATTTTATCAAATATCACAATTTTCACATTATATTCGGATACCCACCCTATATTTTTATTTTGAAACTCTTGTGAGCGATTCGAGCCATTTCACAATCCCAGGTGTTTTTTTATTATTATTTGTTTGTTGATCGAGTACCGATATGCATAGCACAGGTTGGGCTGCTATAGACACTTTACAAACTTTCCAATCCCCCTCCCCCAAATAGAAAAACAAAATAAGTTATAAAATTTAATTTAAAAAATTCTATACAATTCAAACATCTATAAAGAAAATCAACAGATCCTTTTTTTATAAAAGTTAAATATTTATTTTGCAACTTATGGCCTATTTAATATTCAGGATTGATTGTACTCGTTTGCCATTAGCTCAAAACTGATAAAAAATATTTATTATTATTAATTATTATCATTTAATGAATAACAAAAATTTCAATTTTCCTTTTTTTGTCGCCCTTGAGCTTTTCTTCTATATCGAATGTGAGTTAATAAAATTTATTAATATATAATTTTAATTAACATATTTTTTATTTTTGTTTCAGGTAAGCATCATTACTTTTATTGAAAAATTAGAGAAAGAACTCCACATTACAAGAATGCTTTTACAGGTAAAATTCATATTTCTTTGTATTAATTTCAATACATCCCTAAAAGTTCCCGCAGAGGGGGGAAGGTGTACTATTTCTAAAAATACTTAATTAACTACCTTAGCTCAGAATATTATTTATTTAGAAATATAAAGTATTTGAGTGTAAAATAGCTAACTTCTGGTTGATAATTTTTTTTTTGTTAAACAGTTGTTTTTCTTATGTATACTAACTTAATGCGAAAGAGAGAGAAAAGGAGTTTAAAAAAAGCTTTCGAAAAGGCCAGGATATCTATTAGCATAATATTGCATTTCAGCTTACATATATAAATAAACGATAATTTGCATAAGTAATACTGGAATAAAAATGGACGGAGGCGGTCTGCACTCATTGAGAGATTTCACCTAAAATTAAGGTCATCTGCGCTTTGGTCTTCTTCTTAGCTCTCGTCTTTTCATTTTCTTTCTTTCGTTTATTCTAAAAACGATAATCCCTTTAGAGCCTTGAAAATCTATCTTCCTTTTCTTTCTTTTTATTTTGCCACGACTGCATCGATTGCGCAGCAGATGATTAGAATTTACATTCACTTTTTTCTTTTTTTTTTTTTTCAAATAAATAAAAATAACTATAGTATACGAAATTGATTCTATATATAATTTTAAAAACACTTTTCCGAACTATGCTAAAGTACATTTTCTTTAGATTAAAAATTTTTACTTTTAACTATTTTAAAAATGAGTGTCTCACATTAAATGTATCTTTTATTTTTCTTCAAATTCAAGGTAATTATTTTCTTATGAGTCAGATATCGTTTTCTTTTATTTTTTTTTAATACAAAAATTATTTCTCTCATCTTCGTTCTAATTCCGTGTTGCGGGGTCGGGTCGGTTGTACCAAAATGAAAGTAGCCTTATTTTAATTTAAAATAAATGCGAATATTTATCAGAATCAAAAACTCATATTTGAGATGGTTTTCAAAATAAAGTTATTAATTCTAAAAGTAACCAAAATAACCTTCTCACTTACACAGTCTCGCTATTTGATTTCTTTTCTTTTAAAAAAACTCGCTGTAGCATCTCCATAACTTAGGAAAATGGGTTTCAGAGTGTATCGAACTCTGAAGAAGGTATTAATCATCTGTTTTTAGATTCCCACTCAAGACAAATTTTTATAAAAAAAAGTACTAAAAAAAAACTCTTCCAACAACAACAACAACAAAAAAGAACTTTTACTAACAAATACTGATGAAAGAGAGGTTTTTTCAAGAATCTTTATATAAATTTATTTGCATTTTTGAATATTACTAAACAACCTGATGCTTAACCAAAGAGAAATTTAATCCGGGGCCAAATAAAGAAGTCGAAGAAGAAGAAGATTAGTTCCAAAGGGTCGGAGAGTCACTTTGGGCTCACCGTCCATGCCGCCACTCATGCCTCAAGCCTTATTTATTTATTTTTTTTTAATCATGCTTTTCCTTTAAAAACTTAAAGATTCATTCATCATTGAAAACCGGATTTTTTTTTAATATTCTTAAACAGGTAGTATTAAAAACTAAATATATTATATAAAAAACAAAATTTTTTTAGAACATTTAATTTAACAACTTCCCATTTTGTCTTTATGTTTGAGATTTTTAAATAATCAATACTTTTCCTTAGCTTAAAATCCTTTTAATAAAAAATCCTTATTAAAAAGATAAGCCTTTTCGAAATAAATTGAGATTTTCTTTTCTAAAACAACTAATCCCATCTTTTCTATCCTTTATCAATTTCCTGTTTTATTTAAATATAAAAATGATCCTCGATAATTCCTTGAAAATAAAAAAATAACTAACAAGATATTTTAATAAAATCGTGACCAATTAAAAAAAAAATGCTTTTTTCTTTCAATTCAAGGTTCAAATTAATTATACTATGACTCAGATCCATCGCGTTTATACTTTAATTGAAAAAATATACACAATACCACACATTTTTCTATTTTCATCAGAATGCAAAAAAAAAACCTTAATTTAATTCCAAATTTAAGCTCTGAACTAATTTGAATAATTGTTTGATATACTAGATGCAACAGGCCGAATGAATATACTTGGCTATAATATAATTGAAGGAGGGAAGTTTAAAACCTGCTAAATACCAAAATGATAGTTTCTTTTAATTAATAAAAAACAAAAGAAAAAAACACTAAGGTACTAAATACATACTAAATATTGGCCAAATAGAAATGGCTGGAATTTTCACAAATGTTAACGGTATTGATATTGACTCTCACATTTCTATATAAATTATTCAATTTTCGAAAATGAAAAACTTAATACGTTCTCAAATATGAAAATGTTATTTTTATTTATAAATTACCAAAGAAATTTAATAAAAAATGAATAGTTCTGAAGAACTAGTGACAGATATACGAAACGTCGGCAATGAAAATAAAATTGTTTTCTCATTCAATCGTATGCACTCTAAAATCCCTTATAACTCAATTTAATTATCTACAACCAATAAAAATAGCCTTCCATATATAATTATGTTTTATCCAAGTGGAGTTGTAACACGATGACCTCTATTAGTACTTTTATAGGAACAAAAATGAAAATCCAAACACTAATGAATGGGTTTAAGATATGTACCTGATAATTTTTTTTTTTTCAATAATTAAAAAACAAAATCTCTCTTTTTACAAGATCAATTATCTTCTCTATTTTATATTCATCAATTCTCTCAATTTCTGATTTTTATCCAATTTTTTTTTTTTTTCAATTAAAAAGACACACTGACCCAAATATATTTTTTTTCATTTTCGAAATCAATTCCATCATCAAATTATCTACCAAAAAATATATTAAAAATAGATGAATTTCAAATATCATGTTTAGTATATTTAAATTGAAAAACAGCACCGATCTTTCTAATAAAAAAAATAATAATAATAATAACTGAATTATATTATACAAGAAGAAAACTTTTCATTTAAATATCTCGGTCAAATTTTTTAGCGAAATCCCCACCTTATATATCTATTTCAAATTATACTCAACCTACTTCTTAGCTTGTACCATATTTCGAGAGATTTTATTTGTTTATATCTATACCTATATATTCATTCACGAAGCCTCTTAAATCATTTGAAAATTGGATTTGCATGTCAGCTTCATCATCTCATCTCTATACATATATGCATATACATAAATCATCTTTTTATACTTTTATATTCTATTTGTTATTATTAGTATATTTTAACGAATCTTTAATATTTTAATGGAAACAGTAAAATGATGAAATCGGGATTTTGCTTCAATTCTATTCACTTTTCTAATCTATATCCACGTTAATATTTTCGTAAATGGGAAAAAATATAATCTAGAAAATTATTAAGGCAGTTCTATTTATTTATTAAAAAGAGTTGTTAAGGCACTCCAACAAATTAGGTGATAGGCCTATCATGTTTTACTTCTAGATTGGGAATTTAACCTTCTCCTACAAATCCAAACTTTAATGTACAACCCTTACCATTCTTGATCAACATCTTAACTTACTAGTCCAAAATTTTAGCACCACCACTATATGTATTAATTTGAAAAATCAAATGGGCGCAAAAATTCAGTTTTTTTTTTCAAAATTAATTTGAATTACTTTTTTTTTTTATTGTTTTTACAAATTCATTTTACATTTTTTTAAAATAATATTTTCATTTTTTTAAACTTTTATATGCTTACGGCATATGGGTTTTTTTTTTTTTTTCTATTAAATTTTTTCGACATCTGAGGCCATTTAGACCTCGTTCTTATTTATTTAAATTAGCATATGCTTTATTACTTTGAACGTTTTGTACGAACATCTATATTCAGGATACAGTGAAAGAGATAACAATTTATTTTTCCCCACTGCGGTTTTATTGGATAAACTGCAGTGGCTGAACCTCTTCTGTAGACCATAATATATAATAAATTATTAAATGTCGGTTTTATTATTCAAATTTTTTTAATAGGCAGGTTCAGCAATAAAAAAGCCTTTGGATGCTCAATAAAAAACTTGAAATTGAGACGTTTCGATCGAGGTTTTCTATTCATCTTCAGTCTAATTTGATTATTGTATTTATGCCCAAAATGTCAGCTTGTTTTTGAAATACATATAACAATGTATACATATAAGAGCGACAAAGTTGTTAATATATAGTAGTCTCATTGGTGTGTGAATGTTAAATTATTCATTTTTTTAAAAATATTTTCTCATTTATTTATCAAAATCAGGAAAAAGACATATAAGAGCGCTAGATTATCTATAAAAAATTTTTGAGAACGGGTTGCGACCAAGTAAATTAACCACTGCCCAGGGTGGTGCAGAGTTAGGGGTCTCGCCTCACGTATCAAAGGTCATTGATTCGCATCCCGTCATGAGCGATAAAATTTTATTTATATTATATTGGCTATCAATTATTATAAATAAGGACGGAGTCTAATTGGCCTCCGAAGCCAAAAAAAAAAATATTATCAATAAATCCTAATTTCAAGTAAAAAATAAAGAGAAAGAGCTCGTCTTTGGTTTGATAATTAAAAATTTTAATTATTATCTTAATTTGCTTAAATAAATAATTTAAATGCTTAGGTCTAGAATTTGCTCTTCCTCTTTCTCTCTCTATATAAATTTTGAGCCCCCCATAATTTCCGAAATGAACAGGCACCTCTCCCACCTCCTTCATTCCCTTTTCTAAAGCTCTCTTTCTTTTTAGCTCTAGAACTTTAGGTACCTATATATAAATGATGTTTCCATTATTGAATCTAATTAGGAAATTTTTTTATATTTTAAATAAATATGGGCTCTTAAACAAGAATAAGCATTTCTGGACAGATAGGTGGTAGAAACAGACATGTATAGTATGTTGCGGATTTTGATGATGAGATATCGTCTTTATATAGGACTACCAAGTATATTTGTAAGTTAAAGTCAAAATGGCTTCTGTAGCAGAATAAATAAATTAATTAATGTTTTAAATTATTCAAGATGAAAAATCAACGAAGGAGAAAAGAAAATAAAGTTTATCTTATTATTACGAGACATGGTCTTGATTATCATCAGAACAATATTAAGGAAGTGTCCTGAAACGTCAACAATAAGATAAACTTTTTTTCTTTCCTCCTTGTTTTATGTATAAATAATATAATGTCCCTTTCTGTTGAAGTAAAAGTGCAGACCCATTGCCAACGGGGAAGGGGAGGTGACAATAATGGGAAAATTCAATAAAATTTACAATAAAATTGATTTTTTATTAAATATTTGAAGGATGATCGAAGCGTAAAATAAAATGCTCTCCCCCTCTTTCTTTCTTTTTTTTTTATTTTTTCTTAAGAAAAATTACCCAATTCTAAATTTGAGAATATGTTCCTAATAATAAAATAATAAGTTGATCATAAAATTTTTTTGTTATCTCGGTTTAAAAAATTTTATTTTTATAAGCTATATATATATATATATATATATTGAATATAATAACCGGGGTAATAAGAGTTTACTGTAAATTGAAAAAAATCTCGTAGCATCCTTAATTTATTGATTATTAGAGCAAAAAAAAAAAAATAAATAAAACGAACATATTCTCAAATAATACTAGTAAATTTATTCCTTTCAAATATTAAAAAAATAAAAAAGTTACTCATTTACGTTGGTTGTTAATTAATTTACAGCCAGATGTCCATTCATTAAACTTTATTGCACATGTCTTGAATATTCAATTTATTTTTCAATTTTACACAAACATATTTTTCTCTTTTTTTTTTTTTTTTGATGTCCATACATATTAATAAAATATTTTTAATCTAATCCATATAATATAAATATTTATATGATACAATATTAAACATAAGTTTATTAAAAATTTTTTTATATTAACAAAAATATGTCGAGAAAGGGGTGGGAAGGTGAATTGCCTAGCGATCTTAGGCCATCTTTTTTTTTTTTTTAAGTCTTTCGGCATCTGAGGCCATTTAGTCCTCGCCTTATTTATTTATACCAATTGGTATCCAATATAATATAAATAAATTTTTGTTGCTCAGAGCGGGAAGCGAACCACTTTGGTACGTGAAGCCAGTCCTTTACCTCTGCACCAAAGGACAAGGCTTTAGGCAATCTTCTAGATCATCCCTAATATGTATTTCGAACAGGC
>JAAAKE020164124.1:0-30164 GCA_010014785.2 Anisolabis maritima
ATGAAAAAAATTTTAATTAATTAATTATTTTTAATTTGAAAGAAACTTTAAGAATCATTTTAATTTAATTTCATTGGCATATTTATTTCTACATATTTTCATTCATTTTTATATAAAATTTGCGTGCTTAAAAAAATTTATTTTACATTATAAGTATTTCAAAATTTATTTATTTGCTTCTAAACTTGACTAATCTCTTGTTATATATATATATAATATTAAAGCCCATATTCCCTTAGCTTTTCACTTGAATTAAATGGCAATAATATGATTGGATAATGTTGATGAAAAATTTTTATTGACTTTCATATTATTATAATGTAAAAGTTTTATGGGGAGAAATATAAATTCATTTCATAGATGAATCCTTTTTTAATTAATAAACATTTTTATAACTTTTACCACTTATTTTTCAAACTTTTATGATAATATGTATATATATACACCTACACTAAAAAGACCCCTAGTGATATGTATGTTTGTGATATAAGCAAACTTAATTTCACAGGGGAGAGTTCTAAGTAGTTATGTCATTGTAGAAAATAGTCTTAAATCTTAAAAGTCCTTAGAAACTCTGATTCGATTTACCTAATAGAATTAATGTTTGACACTAGAATCTCTCTGCTTCTAAATACATTTCTGTATTTAAATCCCGTATCTCTTCATAATTAGTGTGTAGGAAATAAGATTTCTTGCTTGGCTTCAGATCTCACTATAACCATTTCTAATAAAATATGAAAATACAAACTGTTTTAATCATTTCCTTTTTTCTTAAAATTTCAAGACTGATGTTATAAAAATTAAAATATTCAGCTTACCAATTGTTCATTTTTATCTCTTTCATCTTCCTTCGCCTCCTGGGCTTAGAAAAAAAAGCATTAATGATTCGTTTTTGTGAAAATCAGTTGAAACATATGTGTATATCATGACTGATCCAAAAACAATGAATAAGCTTAAAGGTTATAAAGAATCTTACTTAAGATCCTTGCTTCTAAAACCATAAGAATTTAAGAATTAAAAAGAGAAAAAAGTTTAAACCAACCAACGGAAATCCTTTATTAAAACAATATTTATATATTTCAGTCCAGGACCATCTTTAGTTTGAAATGTCTTCATGAATCTTAGGAAGTGTTATTTATTACTTCTAAAAACATCCAGTACTACTGATTACTTTAAAAAGTGCTTCAATGCTATTGATACTTGAGAGGTCATAATTAATTTTAAAATAACTAAGGATCTAGACAATTGTGATTTAATTTAAAATTCTTGAAGAGATTTACTTTTTATGTCCAGATGTTGTCTTTTGAAAAGGCATAAAAATTTGAAATCAATTTTTTATTTTTATGATTTTATTTGGCCAGGCACTTTGGCCATCAAGAAATGGGCTCTTTGTACCTGTTACTGGAGATGAGATTATCCACCATTTTTATATGAACCCAAATTGTCGTATTCATAATCCGAAGCTTATCCGCTTAGCCACTTGCTTCCGCTATTGATTCTTGTAAAAGTGTTTAAATAATTCCAATACAATAGTGAGTATTTCAAGTATTTTTTAGTTCTACAGATATGGTATAGAGTATTGACAACAATTCTATCCCAGAAAAGGCAATATATGAAAATATAATATTATAAATAAAACAAATAATAAATGTCTTGAATGAATATTTGTGACACCACAACTCCCTAATAATGAATCTATTTGACTCTGAGATATTTAAACATAATAGTACTCCTATTCTCCTAAAAGGCCGATTCTAGATTCGTATCCCAAATACCACCAAGATAAAATACGAAAAAAACTTTCATTATGATTAAATCAATGGTCTAGCATTGAATTTTGAATATTAATTTAAATCAATTTTCAAATGTCGCTCATCCCTCTGGAAAAGGAAATATTTTTTACATATTAAAATCTGAAAGTGGTTCTGAACAAGAGAGAAAAGTTATTTTTATAAAAGATTTGCGTATTTTGCACACCTTTTTTCTCTTTGTTTAACAAATTCTTGGAGCTTTTTATATATTTTATAATATCGAAAGTGTAGAAACTTTGAAGGAAAAAGGATATGTAATTAATTTTATATATAAATAGTCAAGTCATGAGGACAAATAGTGCATAAACTAAAATCTATATAATACCATAAGGACGGTTCTTAAAAAACATATATTTGAAATAACGAATTTTATTAGTATAATGAGAAAATTTATCTAATACTTTAGAAAGTATTTTATATATAATTATATATATATATATGAACATTTATAAATAAGCTTTTCCTATCTTTCATAAAAATAAGATCATTTCTATTAATAGTTAATAAAAAATTTTTCCAGACATTTTAAAGTGATTTCTGATTTGAATAAATTTTTCCTTTTTTTTTAGCTATTCTATTTAGGAAAAGACTATCCAAAAGGTGCCGATTTTTTTCACACCGGCCTTAAAAGGGTTTTTATAAAAAATAAAAATGAAACCGATCCAGAGAAAATTGAACAAATGATAAAACATGGTGAATATATTATTAAAGAAATTGAAGCGCTCTACATGTTGAAAAAATATCGAACTCTTAAAAGAAGATATTATTCAGATTAAAAATTTCACCTAAAAAATAATAGAAATAACAATTTTATATTTTTATTTGTGATCTTAACGAGAAAACATGAATATATTGTATGTATATATTATTAATCTTTAAATTAAAAATTTCTAAAAATAAGTATATTTGTATTTAACATTTATATACTTATATATATAAATGTATAGGATATACAAATATAATGTATTTTGGTTATAATAATTAAAGAGTAAAAAAAAAAACATTTTAGTGCCTTTGTAACATACCATATCTATTCCATTCATTAAATTAATTAACAATTTGGTTTTTTATGTGATTTATTTGTATCAATAATTTTTTTTCATAAATATTATATTTGGATTATTAAATCAATCATAACAAACAACTTTACCTAACCATACGTTCTTTTTTATTATTTATTTTCATTACATTTCATGATTTCCACCATGAATTGGATGTGCGGTAGTACAATATTAACAGTGAATTTGTTAGCCTATTATTAATGTGGGCTTTTTATAAGGGATTATCTACATTCTCAAAGGGGTACAGTGCAGGACAAACACTCTGCTGGACATTTTTTTTCTGTTTTTGAATGTTAACGGATAGCACTTTTTTTTTTAATCTCTTCACACATTTTATCAAGACTCAAAAAGACATTCGCTACTTTTTACTACTTGTAAATAAAAATCTATTATTTGTTTTTTACAATATTTAACAAAAATTATGACAAAATTTAAATTTTTTATATCGACCAAAAATATAAGTGATATTTTAATGTTTCTATAATTTTACCCAAGGAAAATATCGCTCTTTAAATGATTTCAAAATACTTTCGGTCATACCTCTTAACTATATATATCTGTCAAAGGCCATAAATATATATGTATATATTTATAATTTATTATATGATATATTTATATATATATACATACATATATAAGTATGTTTATATATAATTTTTTTTATTACGTAAAGCTAAATATTTATTTACAATTTTAATCTTATAATATTGCACATATATTGATTATATTCGAAAAACTATATATTACATAACAATGGGCCCACATAATTACATTCAAAACGTCAAGAGATAAATTAATACTCAAGACAGAATCCCCCATGGGTATCCTATCTCAATTCAGATAATAACCGAACAACATTCACTACATTACGACTATTAATTTATCTATCATGTTTTTGTTTTGTTTACAAGACCGTTTTAGTCGAGGAATATTTACTAAATAAACACCTCCAAATTCAATCATGACCAATCTTTGTTTAATTAAAATATACCGTCTCTTTTCTAATACTTTTTTTTGTTGTCATAAAACAGTATTGTCTACGGTTATTATTTTAGCAAACTCCTACATAATATGCCTCACTTTTTATTAAAGAATCTCAGACAAGCACAGTATAATACAGGTTTGTAATTTTTTTTTTGGAATACTGAAAATAAATAATAATAAAAATTAAATTAGCAATTTATAATAATCTATAATTTGGCTATACACTAAATTGCTTTTACTGATCTATACTAAATGGTGCTTTTTAATCACAATATGCAGTTTTTGTATTCTGATATGAAAATCTGTAGGATTTACAAAAACGAATTTTTTTTTTAAATAGGCATTACTTAATAATTTTAACTGCTCTCTTTCCATTTATTTTAACATTTTAAAGATGAATTTTAATTAATAATGATATTTATTTAAATATATATGCATACATAACTTAATAATATGTATATATATATTTTGAATTAATATTAAGTATTTTTAATATAAACAGAACGTTATTATATAATAGGTAAATTTTCTTTCTTAGTGACCTAACAAATGGAATGGATAAAAATAATATTTGAAAAAACATTTACTTATTTATTATACATTTTACTATGGTCACAAATATTTAAGTAAATATATAAATATTGTATTTATTTATTTTTTTTTTAGGTTTTAGAAATAGTATATATCAGCTTGAATTTGCGCATAGAACAAGTACTTGCTTTTTAACAACTAATTAAGGAAAAATTTTTGTGACTAATTTGGGGAGCAGGACGAGAAATCTATTTTAGAAATAACTTCATTATTTTGTAGATTAATCTTTAAAGTTTCGAATTTTTTTTTGTAAAGGGCGGATTTGAAGCATTTTTTTGCCATTTTTTTTTTCCCAAAATTTTTTTTTTCCTTTTTTTTTTTTTTTTTTTTTTTTTTTAATTTCGTTTATTTTTCGTTGAGCGTCCCTCAACTGAACAATTTTATGTTTATAATCAGAATGAAGTTGTTTTTTTTAAATGATTAAAATAATAATAATAGATAATAGTAATTCATTAATTACTAATAATTACTTCATTTCTGAAAATAAACATAATGAAATAGTATTTTGATTTAAGACCGACAATGCTCGAAGCAAGTACATTCAGGCAAATTTATGTAATTATTTAATAGTAAACACACTTTTATAATAATTCTAGGTGCATTTTACTTATTATATTCGAGTTCTTAGTCGTCCTTTATAAACTATACATTGTTATGCCAAATTAATAAAAGAGACAACTTTTCTACATTAATAATAGCTTCGTTGTCAGAATGTATAAATGGCGTATTAAAAAAAGATAATAATTCGATTCAACTCATGTCACTTCTTGAAGTGGAAGTGAGGAGGAAATGAGTAATGTCATTGGTGGCACGAGACTGGTCTTTAGTCCAAATAGGCATATGAGCATTGCCGGTCAGGGGAGGCCCCACCACTGATTTGTCTGGGATGTCTTTCTTTTTTTTTCTTAATCAGCATTTTAGTCCTTCTTATCATCTTCGGGGTCCTTGAGCGTATGCCACTGAGCAATTGGCCGTCGGGGAGAAGCTAACATATCCGACCAGTGGCGTAGCTCAGTTCCACTCGCGTTGTAGCCGAGAATCACTCTACCGATGGGTTCGGAAGTACCAATCCGATCGTAGTCCACCACAGTCACCATCAGGTTCACCTTCTGCTCAATACAGACAAAATGGTGTTATAAGAAAATGTTTTTATTTGGTAGCCAATTTAATCCGTGAAAAATATTTCAAAAAATGGCCCACTTTCTAGATATTATGCAAGAGATTTCAGATTTCTTCATTTTTTTTTAATATTAATAAATTAATAAAATTATCCAAAGGTTATGTGAAAAGTCTTTCTTAAATAAACTAAAATAAGGGATCGGAAATGATTATTGGTGTCTTAAGTAGAGATGGGCAAACCATTCCTTTTTTTGAACGATCGTTAAGATATATTCATTACTTCTTTTTCTTGAAGAATGAATTTTTCTTCTAAATTTTTTACTTCGACAAGCTCTTCAGAATTATTAAAATATGTCCAAATTCTAGATCACATATATTTTCGACAAGGAAAAAATGCAAAATTTGATTCAACAATATTTAATATTTTTCCTTGTTAACAATTTCAAAAAGTTCATAAAACTTCCATAGAAAATGATCTAAAAGACAATTTTATGTTTCAAATGATTTGAACTAATTCCGTATAAATTTTGCATTATTTCAGTTTTGTTATTCAATTTATTATTAAACCTATTTTTGTATAAATCTTTTAAGAATTTTTACCTGTATCTGTTCGAAAGGTACTTCAAAAGTAAACGATTCATTATAATATGGATTCAATGTACATTTTTTGATGCTAGTCTTTTTCTTCTTCAGACGCTTTCCATTTTGCATCAACGCAATTTTAACGTAAGGATCTAAAATAAAAACAAATTATAATTATGTAAATTTTTAACTAGGAGGGCGACGCTGAAAGATGGATTCGCTAAAGATTGTTTTGTATTTGCCTAATAATTCTTAGAATTCGCTTCAACTTAGCCTCTAGAGATCATTATTTCAACTATGAATAAATAATACGAGGAAATATATTTGTCTACTTGTTACTGTTTTTTAAAAAGTATCTGAATATTTAAGACACTCTAATGTTTTAAAGCCTAGTTAGTATCAATGAGTTTTTGATTCTGTTTAAAAAAAGCAAAATAATCAGACGTCAAAACTCCAGAGTAAATATTTAATAATTAGAAATTCCAAAGTGTTTCTCACCCGAAAGGCCGCCGACGTCCATTTTTTTGAGGTTCTTGGCCTCAAGGATGACCACGGTCAGTTTGCCTGCAGTTGGTACGTAACGCAGGGAGAAACAAATATCTCCCAACTTATTTTCCTGCACAAAAACCATAATATAAAATCCATGTTTGTGATTAATTCACTATTCACCTAAATAATAACATCGATTTTTCTACAAATTTCCTGATTATGGACTGAATTTATTTATTTATTATTATTTTTAGTGTTATTATTTTTTTATGGAATTAATAATATACATTTATGAAATTTCTAAAAATGAAAAACTTGATTAAATATCAAATGCCGACTTAATTTTCAAAGCGATTTCACAAAAGCTCAAATTATACCACTAACAATTAAAGCGTACAATGATGTTGATTTTTGATAAATTAAAAGGCTATATCTAATAAAGAATATTATTCTAATTTATCTAACGATATTGTGTAATTTTTAAAATTATTATATATCTATTAGTGTAAGTGTTAATATATTTTAGACAATTATTTGCGTAGAACAAATGACTAGTCAAAGTGGTCAACACAAAGAGATTAGATGGGTCTGAACTAGAGAAAGAGTTAGTACAAAAAACATTTTACATACAGAGGATATCAATTGTAAGTTGTACATTAATACAGATGTTCACATAATCTATAAGGTATTTTAGATTATGTATGATTCGAAATAAAAGCATAACAAAATAGTCGTATTGATTCTCACATAACAATCTAAATATATCAAGACAAAAGAATTTTAAAAATAACTTCACAACATCCAAAATTGGAGAATAAGAGAGTTTTTTCTAGAAAAAACTTTTCTCAAACAAATATATTGTACACAATCAAATTCTAATTCAATTTTTCGATCTGTTTGAGAAAAGTTTTTAAAAAAGGGAGAATTACAAAGGGAAAATAAATCCTTCCATTTTCAATAAATGCTTGTATGATCCTTGTGGTTTTTTTATGTTTTAGAAACGTTGTTTTTTTTTTTTTTTTTTTTTTTACTAACTACACGATCGAACTACTTACGCCTAAAACATTGTCAATTTCTAGGAACTTATAGAAGAAAAAAATATATACATATATATAAATTTCTTATATATATATATTAATTACAATTTAAAGATTATTTTGGATTCTTATATTTATATACATATAAAAAGAATATGTATATTTTAATCTAAATTGTGTGAAAAAGCGATTTCCAAGTATGATACATTTGGTAAGAATTCGTAGGAAAAGAATACAAATGAAGAAAATTAAAAGAAAATGAAAGAAAAAAGAAAATGAATCCACAAGGGTTATTTTTGCAAAACAAACACAAGTGGAACAAGAGGCTCGACTGACGGCGGATCTGAAAGGATCTGAAGCGGTTGCTTTGAAAAGAAGTCGAAACGTCATGCCAAACATTGCGAACACAAGGCGCACAAGCCAACCATTCTACTTTCATTATGATAACAAAAAAGCATCGCAACAGAGCCAACTTGAAGCAAGGAAAGAAGAAGAATTCTTTGAAGCATCTACACCAGAGAAAAGAAATAAACAAAAAGAATATGCTTCAAGTTGGTTGGTCCATGCAAGATTTAAGGAGATACATTTTATTCTATACACCGTATTATTGTTTGAACTAAATTAACGATTTTTTATGAATAGAAAAAATAAAATAATGAGATACTTACGTGTAAGTATGTTTGTATTTTTATTTGAAGCATCATGCAATGTTGGAGAGCACAACCATTTAGAGAGGCGTAAAGCACAGTAGAGTAAATTTGGGAGAAAAGAGAGAAAAAAAATATATAGAATCAAACATGGATAAAAAAATTACTTTGCTCCGCAATTTAAATTATTAAATTATTAAATTTTATAAAAATTATTATCTAAACCTGCATTGCCCCATCAGACTTATTAAAAAAACTAATTCAACATTGAGAGTTTGAATTAAAAATTTTATTGCAATGCCGGGCATAAGCTATAGTCAAACACAGCAGATATACAAGATTTATAATTATTTATGATTATAAAAACTCACTCAATAAAAAATACAAAAGTAAAATTATATTTTCATCTGTGCTAAAAAACTACAAAATGTTAAAAGTAAATTTAAATAGGTATTTTACACTAACAATTAATAAAATTTGTGTGAAATACCTATTATCTTGATATTTTTTACATTATTTCAACAAAATTCCTGCAAAAATCATGCAAAAATAGAAGTATTAATCATGTGCTTAAAATGTATTTCTCGTGCAAAATTTAATAGTGAATGCTAGATAATCAAAAATAATATTTTATTTATTAATTAAATAACTTGAGAATTCATATTTGTAGATAAATATTATTTTTGATTAACTGAACTTGTTATTTTTCTTTTTTTAATTATTATATTTATTAACTAAGACAATTTATTCTTAATTTTCAAAGTTATTTACTTAATAATTTAAATACATACCTTTTTATGGAAGATCGAGTCTCTAGATTAATTATTAATTATGGAGAATGCAAAAAATATATTCAGAAATAAAATAAAATATTTAAAGAATATCGTTATTTCTATTTTACAGAATAATGCAAATAAAATGTTGCAAAGATGTTAATTAATTAAAAAATCTCATTATCAAAACATGCGGGATCGGATCAGGCAATTTGTGCTTGAAAAATCGTTTCTAGATGTTCATAAATGAAAAAAAAAAAAAAAAAAGAATTATATGTGGATATATATATATATATATATATGTTCTGGAATATATATATATATATATATAGAGAGAGAGAGAGAAATTTAATTCAAAAATAGTTTTAGTAAGTAAAGGTATAAGAATGTTAAAAAATGAGTTGAGTAGCTAAAATATTCGTGGCATGAACATCTAGTGCGGGGCGGCGAAATTTGTTGAAAAAGCGAATCAACTCTTGCAGGTGGGTGCAAAAAATAGAGAGCATTCTCGAATCTGACCAGAGAAAGAGAAAAAACGTGGGGTGCGTTCGTTTGTTTGTTCGAGAAAAAAAAATTTAGAGAGAGAGAAGATTTGGAGGTTTGAAATCCGGAAAAAATATTTTTTCACGCTTTGTATTTGCTAATTTCTTCAAAAAAATTTGCGATTTATTTATTTAAGGAATTTTGAAAGACAACGTCTATAAAAAGGAAAAAAACCATTTAGATTTAAGAAGAGATGAAATGAAAAGGTGAGAGTTTGGTTTAAAAAAATAAAATAAATAAATAAATAAATAAATAAATAAAAATAAATAAAGTAAAACAAAAAAGAAAAAGAAATTAAAAAAAAAGAATCTTACCGGTTGTTTGGTCGAGTGTGTAATATTTACATTTAGAAGTCCGTTGAATGAACTTCATTTGGCACTAAGCAACTTGACACTATCCATTTAGTGAAGATCCATTTTTAAAAGAATAAATTCGTAATTTTAATTCCATAATTTAGAAAAAAATTTGTATTATTCTCACTGAATGGATAATGTATTGGTTATGCAAGAGGCAAGCCCGAACGTTTTTCTGTTATTTTAGTTTTTTTGTTATTTTCTTTGATGATTTATTTTTTGTTTTTTCTTTTTCTTTGATATTTTAAAAGTATTTTGTTAGTAAATAGGGCGGTGGCGGCGGCTGCGGCAGCGGCGGCGGCGGCGGCGGCGACTGCAGCACCGAAACGGCAGAATTTGCGGTGGCGGTGGCGAAAAGGCACGTCAGGCATATATAATTTTAGGACGGAGAGAGAGAAAGTGAAAGAGAGAGAGATTGAGAGAGAAAGAAAGAGAAAGAAAGAAAGAGAGCGATGGCGAACCGTGTCTTATGATAAGCCTTAGGACTAAATTCGTGTTTATTCATTTATTTTGGAAAATTTTTTTGTGTGAAATGTGATGTTAGATCTGAGAGGGTGGATTATTATTTATTTATTTATTTATTTATTTATTTATTTTTTGTGGGGATGTCGCCAAATGGCGAATGTTCGCCTACCTGTCCTCCTTCGCCCTCGACGCTCTGCAATTCACGCCACTCCTCGATGGTCTGAGCCAAATCAACTTGACACAATGGCACTTTGACCTCTCCAATTTGATCATGCTTTGAGAAACGGTCAAAATCGAAAATAGCGAACACTAGTGTCTTGTTCATGGCATCGGCGTACGGGACACTCTAAAAAATAGATTTTAATTTATCAATGTAGAAAAGAAGTATGTTGCTGTTTTGTGAATCAATTAAAATGGAACTATGAAGCAGTTGTAAGGTTGTAAGTCAAATGGAAGGAAGAGGGTTGCTGGAGCAGCCAATGGGAAAAAATTAAAAATAACTTTCTCTTGTAGTGTCGACGTTTGACCAGAAAAGTAAAAAAGGTCAAAAGGTCTGTAGAAGTGCAGACTAGTACAAAATCATATTGTTTATATAATATTAACAAATTGAAAAATCTCAATAATGCTCGAGTGGTTAACAAAAACAATATGATTAATGTAAAGCTTAATTATTTATATTTATTTATCCTGATGAAGAGGAAGACATGTGCTCTAAACACTCTAAAAGAAAGAAAATTATTTTTAATTTTCTACCTTTGGTTGGTCCAGCAATCCTCTTTCTTCCTACGAAGATTTTTGGTATTCAAATGTTAAGGTTAATTTTAATTATTAATATACTACAGAAGTGTACCCAGAAAAGAAGGGGTGGCAGGGGTGAAATCTAAAATGTTTTTACTCCTCAAAGCAGCGAAAAATTTACTACAAATTTTTCACTCCTGTTTTGCAAAATATCCCAACTGTAAAGTCCACCATTTAGTAGGGAGGGGAATGAGCCAGGATATCGCCTGGGTACGTCCTGAACTCTCTGAACTCTTACCTAAACTGCGACATCCGTCAATGGTAAAAAGCCAAACAGAAAGATTCATCATTCAGGGACCATCTCTGTTTTTGTCTTATAGTACAGTCATGTTCAAAAATTTTAAACATATCTGACTTAGATAGATGGCATTTAAGTAAAAATGTCTGAGATTGTACATGATTTTGAGCATGCGCAATTTGGCCGAAAAAGAGAAAAATGACCTTGAGTGCGTCGGCCCGGTTGTTCCCCATGGATAAAATATGATCTTAAGAATTCCAGTTTAGTTAAAATTCAGTGTCTTAGAACCATAGGGCCGAAACCTCTTAAAATTTTTATTTTAAAAAGTATCGAAAAACTTCTTATCTAGAGTTACAAACATAAGGGTTGGAAGTCATGTGTTCACATTAATTAGTAAAATAATCAGGAATAGAATAGGACAAAAATGTCTTAAAAATTTAATTAATTTGATCAAACAATCTTCCTTCCAATGGAGAGAACAATAGACTTTTTTTTGATGGAAAACTTTTTATTAATTATTACTTTAGAGAAATGAGTTGAATAATTTTAGTAATTCAAGACTTTCACGGACGGAATACATTTCAAGACAAATAAAACACACTAAAAATTTAAAAAATTTAATAAGAGCTTTTTCGTTTAAGATTTATCTTCGCGGTTCTTGTGAAGCTCGCTGGTTCAAAATAAAAACGATGCGTTCATGATTCTTTAAAATGTTTCAACATTTAGAATACCGGTATGCAAATCCGCCCCTGGAGTCAAATTAGATTGCTCACCTTAAAAGTGAATGTCTCATTGAAGACTGGGCTGAGTGTTTTGCGGTGTACTTTGGTTTCAAACTTTTTTTTCTTATCAGGAAGCAAGTAGACCTTGACATAGGGATCCGAAGTACCTCCCATGTCAAGAGCAGGAAGATCCTCAGCTTGAATTACTGTCACAGCGAGACTGTTTGAATTGAAGTCGTACTCGAGCTGTGGACAGAATCAAAAGAAAAGTTATAAAACAATTATGGAAGCAGTGATCTAAGTGAAAAATAAAAAAAATGTGGTGCATTTATTTCATAAAAATTTTGATTTGATAAATCATTCATTACTTTGAGGAGATTAAGTTAAGCTGTTATAACTTAGATCACTTGACTTCATCTTCGATTCATTGCATTACAGTAGAGGTTCCCAACCTGTGTTACGAGAACACCAAGCTACCGGTACGCGAAAAACAAACAAATAATAATAAAAAATATATAACATATAAAAAATATCGTTCTTTTTTTTTTTTTAAAATCCTCTTACAAGTTTACCGGTACTTGGTGCTAAAAAAAAGTTGGGAACCATTGCACTAGAAAGACTATAGAGCGGACCACGGATGCGCTTATTATTGAATCTCCCTTGAAATTGAGCGGTATTTAGTGTTCGGAGGAACCTGAGGTTCCTCACAACCTTCTCAAGTGTTCCACGTTTATATTACTTTATACTAATACAATATTACAATAATTATTTGCAAATCAAATAAATAAAATTAATAAAATTTTTTTTTAACCAAAACGTGTTCCATGACAAAATTTAAATACTGCTACAATAAATCGGAAACACCCAAAGAGTTATTTAAATAATTCTTAAAAATAATAATAAATTTTGTTCAATTTTATATTAAATAATAATAATAATAATAATAATAATATGTTAAGTAGATTAAGAAATCTGTAATGAGAATTTATCACGAATCAAGGATTAGAATGTAACCAAAGGAGGTAACATAGGATAGTAGCTTTAATAATTATATCTTATATGAGAAGTTATTCAGGATCTGGATCAGGAGAGATGATCCAATAATCAGCAAGATTTATTCTGATAAAGCAAAGGTAAAATAAATTAAATATCTCGAGTAATACTTTTTCAAAATTCGGGAATTGTATGGAGAACACAAAAGAGATCAATGGATAACAATGAGTTTAGTACCTTGTACTGTAGTCTGCCCAGCTTGACCTCGCTCTGCTTGCTCTCGGCTTCGTCGGCCTGATCCTCGGCGTTCTCGGTTAACTCCTCCATGTCGGGCTGGACCTGCAAGCGTGCCGCGGCCCGTCATGCCACTCGGTCGGCCTGGCGCTTACCCTCACGCACCGACTTTCAAAACCCTTACCGCACCTTATCGTATCCACTGCACCCGTACCCATCAATGATCACCACCCAATTTTTGCTTAATTACGTCAATCTCCCAATTTCTTGATCTAAGTTCTCCAGGAACAAAAAACAAATAATACTATATAAATATATTAACAGACAATTAAGATTTTAGACACCGAATGTGCGACTTACACATGATCTAACCTTAGTGAATGTTAATTAATATATAAGACCACAATGATAGAGAAAGCGTTATTCAAACTGTGCTCCGCGGATCCTTGGGGTTACGCACAACCTTTCCAAGTGTTGCACGAATAATTGTTTATATTACTTTGTACTAATATTATTTGTTGTGTTTCATAAATCAAACAAATAAATTAATAGGATTCATTGTTCGTGAATATTTATTTTATTTTGGACGGGATCAGATTCAATTAAATATTTTAGTACTCTTAAAAGTTCCATGAACCTAGTACAAGACATACGAGAAAAATTTGGACTAGACGAGGAAAATATGGAACGGACGAATAAAAAAAAAAGTCAGTTCATAATTTTTAAAGAAAAATTTCTAGAATTTGAAAGTCTCGAATTCGATGAATTTTTTAATTCATCCCAATTCTAATTAATATAAATAGTATTATTTTTCGAAATTGAACCTGGGAACTCCATTTTTTTTATAAACCAAATTAAACCAGAACGCCCTAATCAATTTGTTTATACTAAGGTAATTTTAATTAATTTAAATATTGCGTTATATGGCCAAGAATAATTTTAAATTCGATTATTTTTATTTTAACAACTATATTTATAAATAAATCTATTTTTTAATTGACATTTAATCAGAAAAGAAAACTGACAATGAGTTATTTTTAATATAATCCCCAAAAAATAATTTAAAAAAATTATTAATTGTTAAAAATAAAAAAATTAGATTCATTTTTATAAAAAAAAAATATGTCAACCTGTCATCCCTTCACTGTAAGATATAAATTAATGAATTTATTTCCCTTTGACTGCCTTAATCATCCCCAAGTATATTCCATTAATTTTGAGTATTATCCCCTGTCGCAGTTCTCTTTTTCGTTTAACCACTTTTAATTCATTCCATTCATTCCTCTCTCAAAATAAGGAATTATATCAGTAGAAGTAGCGCCTAGTTTTAGAATTGTTTTGTATATTATAAATCAAATAAAATACGTACATCGTATGTTTTTTAGTAAAACGAATATGATAATTAATTCAGTTAAACATTGAAAATTGAGATGTGCGTTTTCAAAAGGGAGTTGCTAATTAAATTATAAAATGTTTACTTCTAGAGGAGGTTGAGAGTTCCAAGAAATAATAAAATAAAATCTAATTGGATCGTTTGATAATTATTTAAGTATTATGCAACTATTATAATGGGTGGTGTATATAAAAATTTAATTTAAAAAATATTTTCAAAAAGAAAAATTTTAATTGTAAAATAGTGTTATTTATTTCATCGCTCTAAGTTTCATAGTGCAAATGGCCTCTGCTGTCGAAGCGCCTTTAAACCCTAATAATAATAATAACAATAATAAGTTTAATATACTGGAACGGTTTTCATATGTAATAAGTCCAATGGTCGCGCCCGTGACGTACACTTTCATGTTAAAAATATATTTTAAATGAAAAGAATTCACTTTCAATTTGAAATGGAACAGTTTTTATTATTAAGCATTTTGTGAAATTATAAAGCATTAACATGAAGCCGTGTGTCACGGGTGCGACCATCTGGCTCCGTCCATGTGGATTCACTCATTTACATATTCCGGGTTCTCGGAAGGCCATTTAAATGCATAATTAATTATAAATTAATTAATTTAAATTCATTGCTGGGAGCCCTTAACTTCATTATATATTCACCTATGTTCACGTTTGACCGAAAGAGTATTATACCAGGCCATATTCAGGCCCTGGAGGTCCTTATAATTAGTGAAATAGTGAAATTTTCTAAAGAATAATTTTTTAATCCAATGATGTCATTCAAGAGTGAATCTAAGGAAATGGGATTAGCAAAGTAAACATCAGAGAGCAAAAACATTTCAATAAATAAACAAAGTATAGAAATGCAATATTAATTATTTTAGAATGAAATGTAAAAACAATTATAGCCAAACGCGCCTGCATATGCAAGCTTTAGATAAACATAGATGCTTCTCTGATGAGCAGATTGCCTATCTTTAGGTAGCTATGGTAAAGGGGAAGGAACCCATTGGCTCAGCCTTTGAAGAGAGACCCGGAAGGTCAATCAATTTTGAACAAGCGCTGTTTTGCTTCGAGTTAAAAGATTATTCAAAAACTTGAACAAAAATCAAAAGTTCATTATCATTAATAAAATTATATGCAGTTTGTTGTTTTGGTTTTTATTTAGATTGCTATTAATCTTTTAATAAGAGATAAAACAGAATTCTTGTCTAAAATATATTGATCCTGAGAGCATATTCATTTGAATAAATAATCTCCAATTTGACCTTCCACTGATTGGATTTAATATTTATTATTTTTAACAACCCCTATTTACTTCAGGAGAGAAAGAATGCAGTCAATGAAAATTAAACAAAAAATTATTTAATTTTAGTTAAATTGTCGAGATTTTGGTCTCAAATCGCGGGAGGTCGCGATTTCTGGCCGAAACATCGACAATTAAACTAAAATTAAATAATTTTTTGTTTAATTTTCATTGACTGCATTCTTTCTTTCCTAAAGATTTAACTGGAAAGCCACATCCCATTCATCCCATCGTTTTTTATTACCACTAAAATGTAATTATTACTCCCCTCCAATAAAATTCCTATTAATTTTTGGGCCAATTGGTATCGATAAATCTCCACTATAGATTATCGAAGAAGAGGCAGAGCCGTAGCCGGGAGGGAGGGGGGGGGGAAAGGGTTTCTAAAGAATAAATTTATATCAATATGTATAAAAATGATTAAATATGGCTTCCTTAATTTTGAATAAGTTTTATTTGATAGAATAATAAAACAAAGTTATTGTCGAATAATAAAGTAATTAGTAGTAGTAGTAGTAAAAATTAGGAATATCCAAGTAATAAATAATTAGTAGCTCTAGTTTAAAATAAATTCTAAAGAATCGAAAGTAATATTTTTTGATAATTTCTAAAATTTTATTTATTATTTCCCTCACTATTATATATATATTTTTCTGAAATTTTTTTTTTTTTTGGATGGGGGGGAAGGGTTTCAACCCCCAACCCTCCCCGGCACTGTTACTCGGTACATCCTTAATATTTATCATCATCGTCCTCAAATTTTTTGGCACTTGACTCCAACCTCAATATAGGCATAATCAAAATAAATTTCATAATTATTTTTAGAGATTCTTTTTTATAGAGCATGCTGATGAGGTGAAAATTATAGCGATGAAATTTTTAATAATAATCTATTTTATAATTCAAAAAAATTTTTTTTTGAAAATATATTATTATTATGCAACTATTTGACAACTAGGCATTGAATAAAACCAAACAAATCATTCCTCATGCTTATTTATTTATTTATTTATTTTTTTGCTAAATTGCCTAAAATTCAAAATTAAGATTACTTTCTTTTAAATTCGTTTGTTTTCACTAATCTTAATTTATGTTAAAGATAAAACCTGAATGAAATTTAGATGGTACAATTTATTTAACAATTTATTTGACAGCAGAGAAAGCTATTTCTCTCTGTCCAATTAAGCTTTCCATTAAAGTAAAGTTTAAGTACAAAATATTTAGAAATAAATATGATAATATTAAGAGAAAAATAACGAGAGAGAATAAATTCTGTACTGTAATAGAATATGCCAATTTAAAATGATTTTATGACTTGGACCAGCAGTTTTCTACCTGTGGTAAACAAACAAATAATAATAAATTATATATCATGTAAAAAATACCGTTCTTTTTTTCAAAAAAAATTTTAGTTACCGGTATGCATTAATCTTACATAAACATCTTACGTAAACATGAAATTTACCGGTACTTTGTGCTAAAAAGGTTGGGTACTATTAACTTAGATGAAAGAAAAATAAAGTACAATTTAGATGGATTATTTCCTTTTTTCAAGATGTAAAAGTTATATTTGTCTAATAGAGATTTAAATTTTTTTCTACAAAAACACGGCTAGTAAAGTTCTCAAAATTATAGACTAGAATGAGAACAAGCCCTAGGGTTAGACAATTTAAATTCTGTTAAAAAAATCCGACAAAAAATACTTTATCGATTTTGCTACGAAATACCACATGTCCTTTACGCCCCAAATATATGGCTTCTCCTGGCTTTAATTCTAATTAAAAAACTTTCTCTTTTAAAGAATATTTTCAATGAATAAGCAGTCAAGGATTGGATTTTTTTTTTGTAAGAAAATAAAAATGTAATGTAAAAAAAGAAAAGCTATTTGGGCCAAATCTAAAAGAAGTAGAAATTCATTTAAATAATTTTGTTTATATTTACTTAAAAGGCTTGGTGAAAATATATTAAAATATTTATTTTACTAAAGAGATATATTACCAACTAGTAAAAAATACCACAGCTAAATAAATCAAAAAGTAAGAATTATATTATGAGGATCAAAATAATTAAGACACTGCTTTTTAAATTTCTCTTATTTTTTATTTAAAATATCTTGAAGACATATTAATTTCAGAGTTAAATAAAAGTTTTTGGCAATAGTGTATTTATTGAAAGATGATAATTTTTGCCGGATATTTCTCCTTGATCAAAGAACAGAAATCTTTTTTTTTTTTTTTTAGATTGTGAGCGTATTATTGGTGTTATGGAGAGCAGTTCTCCTGATAGTCGAACCCAGGATTTCCAGCCTTTCCAGGGCTATGGCGTACTCTCGCGCCCCCCACCCGATAACACCAACGCTCAGCTTTTATCAGATCGTATGACAAATGTTAGTCCGCAAGTATAAACTTTTATATTTTCTTTTCTTTTCTTTATATCCGGTAACTTTTTTTTTTTTTTTTTTCAAAAAACGTGTTCTCCATTTCCGAAAATAATTTTTTTTTAATTACAGTGTAACCCTGTGTACCTAGACAGCAACGTGTTATTCTTTTTGCCTAGTCACCTTTACTTAGTGACTTGTTGTTATAATTCATTTTGAAAGAGTTTTTTTCCATAATCAATACTCAATGGACCGAAGAAAAGAATAAATTAAAAGTAACACAATAAAAATAATTATAATGACGGAATGTAATTTTAGGAAATCGAATTGTTCGTCCTTTTATAAATTTTCATTACAAAATAAATTTATGCTGAATGGAATAAGCTCTAATCAAAAATATAATAAAGAAGGTGAAGAAAAATTTTAAAATTCAAACACTTTCCATTTGCATTTTCAAATTATGATTATAATTAATTGGAATTAAAAGTATTTTTCTTTGTTATTTATAATTATGTACCTATTATAATGTCTTGAAAATGTATCTGCTATTTCTGTTTCTTAATTTATGAATTTCGTTTACATTTTTCATCTATTCTCTTTTTGCAGTGTCATATCTGGTCACGCTATTAAGTGAGGGGTCTCTTCTGGACTGCCATCAGGACACTCACTTGAGCGGAGCAAGGGGCCAAATTAAAAACAAAAAACTACAATTGAAATAATAATATATTAGGGTAAATTTTTTTAGATATAAATATTTAACAAAAATGCAGAGCTCGATGTAGAAACTCCTACATTTTCGCTCTTATCAAAGAAGCTCTTTTAAGAGTTGACGAGGCTTCATTGAAACCAGCAGTACGAAGAGTTGTCATTTATATAAAATATCACCTGAAATCTCTGGTTTAAGCAAATCTCCTCCAAAAATCTTACTTCCTTAATAATTCAACTAAGGATAGGCCATAGAGACACTTTCTGCGAGTGTGAATGCCTGTCTATTGGGGATTTTGAAGTTAGGTATATATGGGGGATGCCAGAAATTCAAAGATAAATTTGATAAATGTATGCTTCTCCCAGCTTCGCTGGTGATTATGTTTAGTTTATCAAATAAAATAAAAAGACACATCGCATCAATTGGTAAGTTCTTGAGTAATAATAGAAAGTGAAACTTTACTTATATGTATTATTATATTTGATTAAATTTTAATATCTTTATGTTAAAATGAGCGTTAATTAATTTATTTTTGATAATTTTTCATACAGTTTATTTATAAATATGGACTTTGATTTTGACTAGCTTTGTAGCACCAGGCCATTAAAATAAATTAAAAAAAAAAATTTAACTATATATTTATTTTATCTTACCTCCCCCTAAAAATGCATAAATAAACTTATCAGTTTATGTGGCATTATTAAGGTGAGGTAAGAAAAAGACAAACATTTAATATTTATATCTAAAAAGAATTCACCCTAATATATTATTTCTGTTCACAGATGAAGGAGAATTGAAAATGCCTCTGGGATATGAGGAGAATTTATCAATAAATGCCTAAACAATTTGCCTTTTATTTAGTTCTGAAAAAAAAATAGTAACTTATTTTATATTTCAAATATTGACAAAATTTATTTACTGAACAGGCAATGGGACTATGACACCAAAAAAGAACTTTGGCTAAGAAATGCTAAGAAAATCTCGCTTTTTAAAATAGTCATAAAATTTTGTTTTTATTATAATTTATTATATTGTAATTAATAACAGATTTTCTGAAATAATAATATTTTCTTTATTCATTTCGAAACAAAATGCAAAATTTTGTGGTAGAGTATCTATATTTTTATAAAAACATATTATCCGCATTTAAGTAAAATGGGCAAACGCAATTTTACTTTCTCTTACCTATATATATAGTGAAAAAAATCAATGTCAAGATTTCAACGGAAATACACATTTTGAAATCCCATGAGTCTAAAAAAAATTGGTCTAGCAAAATGATTTGTCTGTCAGCCTGTGAACAAGAATTCTCTAAAACGAAAAAACGTACGAGGCTGAAATTTTATATTTAAGCTTTTTTATTATATAAGCTTTATATTCGTCGCATGCACCTCGAAGCTTTTCAATAAAACCAACCAAAGAATACTAGTACTTTATTGATGTACTTTTTTTTGTTTAGTTTTGGAGAAATAAATAAAAATCTAAATAATTAAATTCCATGTTTTATCTATTATATAATTTATTAGTATTTATTATTTTTATTTTTATTTTTTTAGTCTTCTAACTATCTCTTAATACTCTTAACAAAAGATTTTTTGTTCAATATATTGTGATACGGATTTGTATTTTTGTATTTAGGACGAATCCAAAAATTCTGAACCCCAAATGTTGAATTTTCCCAAATTCCTAAATTTCTAGAAACCTTGATTGTCTATTACAAATATTTTAATTTATATTGTTTATAAAAAAAATATCAAACATTTCATTTAATTCATTGGAGGCGAATGACAAATAAATGTTTGATTTTATATTAAATTATTGATCTATATGAATTGTGTAATTAAACGTAGATTTTGGCCTGTTGTTTCTGAAAACATGGTTTGTAATCAGATGATATTGTTAAATAAATTGTACACGATATTCCAGATAAGCAATGTGCTTCCCTGCTTATTGGATTAATGATTCTCTCACTTTAAAACTCGGCCATGGATCAATCAATAGTTATCTATAAAAATGCTATCGCCCATCTCATCATACATCTCTAGTGAATACCCAATAATTTTTAATAAAAGTTTAACTATTTTGTTTAAAAATTTTTTTAAATTTAAAATCTATTTTGAAATTAAATTAAAGGAGATCGAAGTCAGCTATATTTATTATTAATTCAATAGACTGACTTTTTTCAATCCTTGGTTGGAATCATAATCAGAAATATTATTAAAAATAAAATGGTAAAAATTAAGCATTGAGAAATGATCGACATTTTTTATTAATAAAAATTGAGACAGAGCATAAAATGAAATGCAACATACGTTGGAGAAATGAGATGTTTGTTTGCTGGAAGAGGAAGAGAGGCAACCCAAATGACAGACTTATTGAAAGATTTTTCGATTAATTGCTCCAGAGAGGACCGCACATGCGCAGTTGTTAAATCTCCCTAGATATTAACAACTGAGCAAGCCTGCTGCGCTCTAGATGAACTCTCCATTACTAAGTTGTTTATTTGGGTTACTTATAACAAACACGAACGAATTTATGGCAATCACCCATATCCAACAATAATGTATATAATTCACATTCTTCTGAAATAATTTCTTGGTTATCGTTAAATGTTCCAAATCAGCCTCAAAATGTTAGAGTAAAAGAGAACGTTTACCAAGGAACTAATCCGCATTCCCATCCCTAACGCCTACTCGCCTCCAGCAGATGACTCTGAATTCTGAATGCTCGATTTGTATTCCATTTCTCTAACATTTGAAAGACATTATAAAGCACATCACTTCATTTCTCATTGAGAAAATTTTCTAGATGATGGCAAAAATATAACTCTAAATTTATAAAAAATCCTGCCACTGTAATTTCAGTTTCAAAGAAGATTCCAACAGAGGACTGAAAGTGTAATAGTGAATAAAAAATAACTGGATTATTCTTTTCATTTAACTCTCTTGATCTATAAAATCTCTCTGACCTAGGATTCCAAGAAAAATTAAAGATTTTATTCCTTCTCTCTATCTTTGCCGAGACATAGGCTTATTCTAAAAAATTTCAAATAATCGAAAAGAACGTTTACGTTTATGTTTATGTCTTAAAAAAAATATTTAGCAGTTTTCTAATGTAATAAATTAAGATATTTTGTTAAATACAATTTCACTTTACTCTAAAAGAAGGATGAATTGATATAGCTAATTTTTAAAGAACTAATAAAATTTTAGCACTAGTAAGATGAATTTCCCCTTAAAAATTATTCGTCTAAATAACTACATAAGAAATCAATAGAGATGTTTAGCAAATTGGCTTTCGATTGGAAAACATAATCTAACTACAATTAATTTAAAAAATTATTTGATTTTTCTTAATATATGGAGTATTTTAAACAATATTAGTATTTTAGATTAGTATCAGAATATCTAAGATAATTATTATGATTTATTTAATTTGACCCATTATATAAATAATTATAAAATGGAGCGAAAGTAAAATTTCACTCGTAAGAAACCTTATATTTTTGCTGCCAACTATTTGGACGCAAGGAACTAAAGAAGGGAAGGGGAGGGGGGGGGGGCGAATTTTTTGAAACTAGATTATAGTTCAGCTATTTTCTCATTAATAGGTATTCGGTGATGCTTGATTGGCTAGTCTTAAAATTTTCATAAAAAATTTATTTTTATTTAGATTACTTTTCCAACGATGCCAATTATGAAAAATAAAATTTCGTGATAACAGCTAAATTTTTTGATTTATCGATGATTTCAAAGATATATTAAATTAGATAGATAGAAATTTTTAAATATAAATATATATTAAATATATGATATCAGGATTAAATTTTTAAATTAAAATCTCCTGTGTTTCGAAAACCCTTTTTAGCCTAACATCTCATTGATATTTATTTACTTAAAAATTCTCCCCTCCCTCAGAGGAATCTGATCTAAATGTTTGGTTGATACCCGTGATTCCGATCAGGTGCGGCATGCACGTGCAGGTGAGCCTAATGACCCGCCAGCTGACCGCGTACCTTTTCCTTGTATGCAGAGCCGAGTAATTGCACCGATTTGAGATCGACGGCGCCCTTCAGGCCCTTCTTGCCATCCTTGGATCTTCGTTTGCGACAGCATCGTCGAATGCAGCAGATACAGATGCAGAGGATCACGACAGCCACACCTGCCATACATCACTTGTTTACCTTCTCTATTTTACTCATTCTTTGAAAAAATAAATTTAATACTTTCCAACCATTTTTTCTAATTTTACTTTACATCAAAGAGTTGGGAGAGTCATTTTCTATCGCCATTAGGAACGTTTATGAGAAAACAAGTTAATGAATATAGAAATGGAATGCATATAATTTTTTATGCGAAAAATTATACCTAATAAAAGGTTTTGAGTAAAAAATTTAAGTATTTACTAATACAAATATGCATAAACTTGAATACAACAAAGATTTCAGCTATGATAATTTATTTACTTTTATTTCTACATCCACATTTCACTCTTTAAGTTAACTTGGAAAATCAAGGAAACTTACATAGATAAAGTGCTCAAATAATAATAGTTATATAAATAATTCTTCTTTCCTTGCTGAGATGGATCATTGATAAACTAAATAAGGTAAAAATGAAAATGAGAAAAATCGGACGAGCCCATCGGAAGGTCTGCCTCCTGAAGAAAAAGTAAGGTTTAGAAAGAAGAGAAATTAATTTAAATTACAAAATATTAAATTTATATAACTATTATTAAATAGTAGTCTTAACATTATTAATTATCAATTTCGCGATCTTCGGATATTTGCATTAAACTTGTAAAGTGAAAAAATTATATTATATTAATATTATTAATTATATTGTTCTATTCTTAAAGAGAGAGAAGTTGGTATAGAAATAAACGTTTGTAAATATTCAAGGTGTTTTCTTCTTCAGGCATTTATATGAGATCCTAGTGCAAATGAATTCATTATCCCTATTTAGAAAAAGAGGGAATCAACTCCAAAATATAAAAAGTAAAAATAAATAAAATAATGGTATCAATCCATACATACTTTCTCTTGTATATAAAATCAAGATAAAATTAGAACTATGCTTTTTGTTTTAATATGAAACTATTGATTCACAAATCCATAAAAATTATCGTCGGACTAAAATGAATAAAAAAAATGAGCCATGTTTGCAAGAGAAAATAGAATTATGGTATTAAAATATAGATATATCATGAATAGACAACCTGAAAAGAAAGAAAAATTTTAGAAATCAAGCTGTGTTGTGGCAAAAATTACATTTCACAACCGACAAACTCGAAAAAAAAAACTCATTTTAAAATAAAGAAAATATTTTATTTTTGAATTTGGATAGCTGAATCCTTCGATCTCCCTAAGCTTGAAAAAAATTTTTATTTATAAATGATTTCTAAGCGAGATTGAACTTGAAGAGTAACCATTTGCAAATTAGGCACTTAAAAAAATCCTAGGTGGGAGGGATTTCATAATTTTTATTAAACATTTCTTTCTAATGAAAATTTTTGGAATAGACACATAAGAAAAATTTTCAATCATTTTTAATAACAAAATAAGATAATCCAGTTAGTTTGGATTTTTTCCCAATAAGGACTTAAGGAATATCGAACATAAAAATGAATAGGTTTGGAAAGATAAAATATTTGAAAATAGCAGACTAAAAAGTTAAAGCTGTTTCTAATATATCATATAATATAATAAAGAGAATAAACAAATAAAATTAAAATATAAATATTTAAATTGAATTATAATATAAATAATTTTATAAATTTTCAAGGTTGAAGGAAATATCATTATGACATACAATTTCATCAAAAAATAAACGCTAGATTTGGTTCTATTAATATAAAATCCAAAAAGAACCAAATTTTATAATAAGAAACTAGAAATTTGCTATTCTTTGTTTTTATTTAGGCCATCATCGCAGCAGCAGGAATAAACAGCCTATTTTTGAATGAAAAGAATGATATTTGATTAGGTTTTTATTGAGAATATAAAATTTGTTTCATTATAAAAACTGGCACACTTCTTTTGGATTTGATGGTATTAAATGGCGTATTATGATGACGTGTCAGGATGGTATTTCCTTGTCCATAAATTCTAATATATTAATATAATGGAAAATGTCAACATTTTGACTGTTTATTCTCTTTTTTTCTTAGTTTATACTTTGCTTGAATTTGGTTTGCTTACCCACGAGGATGGAGATAAACACCACCTTGTTGACATGTAGTTGTTTGGCGGCCTTATTGGTGAAAGTATCGAAAGGGTTAGAAGTGGGAACCACGGTCGAGGAGACCAATTCTTCTTCCTTCGACGAGGTGCTCGTTACCTCTAATCCTGCAAGCATGTCCACAGTTCAGGAATACAATAGAAAAAATTGCTAAAATGTCAATATAACCTATTTATTTATTGCCATACGACCGTACTTAAGATATTTTTAAGAAATATGTTCAATTACATTGACAAACAAAAAAAATTATTACATTTTCGTAAAAAATATGTTTCATTTATTCTGTTCATCTGACACCTGATGTGCAGCAGAGCCATCTTGCGAGATCATCACAAGGGTTCGAATTAAGGCAAGTAAATAGAGATTGTCTTTTAGTATTGCACAAAAACGGCACTAAACTAAATAATTATTTTCTTTTTCATCTCTTCAGCCAAAGAAGATGGGAAAAACAAGACCAAATAAAAATAAATGAAAAATCGCAGAAAAAAAGTCTAAACAAGAAAAAAATGCCCAAACTCTAAATTACCAACAATATCTTTTTCCATTCTCAACAAAAATCCTGGTTACTCTATATATCTTTAAGTGGTTATCAGATATTTACAATGGTATATTCAAGGGACGTTCTTGACATATTTCGTTATAGTTGACAAAACAAGGTCAAACCTTTGTTGTCCGCATTTGTGATATTCTCCTGGTGCCCTTATCTATTGTTTTTATGTTGTAAATGTAATGGTATGTCCATCTATCCGTCTGTCTGTCTTTCCTAGATCCCGTTTTAGTTAATAATTTCAAAATCAATAATAATAATAATATAACAAAAATTAATATCCAGTTTATAAATTGGAAAAATAAAAAAAATACGGATTAAGAGATTTAGATTTATTTATTAATTATTAAAGAGTTATTAAAAGACAAGAAAGTCTTTATACCAAAGGAAAGTAGATAAGCGAGAACCAAGAGGAAACTATTTTCCTCCAGAGAAATCAGCGGATAGTGAAATCGTGGATAACGGGACACAGAGGTCCCCTTTTGTCCTATATACTCACGTCAATGTATTTTATTTTATGAAATAATAAAATAAAGTTAAACACTCATGCACATACGCTTTATAATAGTGCTTAAAATTACAAGTTGAAATTTTCTAATAAAAAGTTTATAAATATTATTTTAATTTTATTTCTCAATTTAAAAAGCGCTGAATAAAATTAATTTTCAATGATTCTCTCCTAAAAAGGTTCCTCTGCAAAGGTATCTTAACTAAGATTTTCCATAAATTTAGGATTGCTTGAAATGAAAGTTTTCTAAACTCTATAGAGATTCGTTAAAAAATAAAAGAGATATAGAATTAAATTTTCAAGTTTCATTTAAGAGAGAGAACCCAGGGCCGCTATATGTCCGGACCTCTCCTGGCTCACTGTGCAAAGATCTCTTTCAATGCTGAGATAATCATGGTCTTTATAAATATTGAAGGGCCTTTTTTAACGCCCCCTCTGGACCGATTCACTCCAAATTTTAATTCCTTCTTAGGCTCTTCTAGCTCAGGACTATAACTGTGTAAAGTTTCATTCTTCTACGATGAGTTGTTTCAGAGATGTAAGCTAATAAAAAAACTACATACACATACATATGTATATTAACATTTTTTTTAGGTTCTTTTGGCTTATAACCTAAAGATAGTTAAAAAATTGGTGGTAATTTTTCATGATCATAATACTTCCCCATACGATTATATACAGTAAAATTAAAGCATAAGCATTGAAATATTGTGGAAGTGGATTGGTCGAAATTCCATAGATTTCAGGGTTAATTTCCTCTGGTTCGTGATCCTTCATATGTTATAGACCAATAAGCTTATTGGGCATTTGACAATCTATTCGATATAGAATTTAATGGTGATTACGATCAGTAATCCATGCTCTATACTACTCAAGGTTCTTATTGTAACGGTCCAACTATAAGAGCATTTCTCCTAAGAGTATTATTATATAGTGTTCAAATAAAAACATTTTAATTATTAATAATTCTCAGCCATAATGAGAAGTCGATAGCTTTGATGTGATATGGCAAATTACGACAGAATTTGAGATGTTTCTGATGATATTTAATCCTCGTATTTCTATTTTTAGTATGAGATAAACTTGAATTAGAAACGAGTGATAATAGAGGATTATATATCATCTAAAACTTCTCAAATTCTGTTAACAGAAATTATTTTAAAATGAAATGATTCACCTGCAGATGAAATTTTTTCTCAAGCAAAATTCAAATCAAACCAAAGACAAAAAGTGTGTATGAATGTTCCCATATATAGGCGTTAATCTGAAGGAGTTGTTTTATTCTCGTGAACATTGTCACAAAACTTGGGCTTCCACTTATAAGAGAAATCCAAAATGAACACAAACCAAGGCTTCTAAAAATAAATTTGTGTTGCTGTTGCCTGATAGGATTGTATAATTTAAGCTTTATACTACTTTCAATAAAAAAGTAATGAGAAAATGATATTCATTAATATTATATATCATTTATTACAGTTTGAAATAAAAAAGAATAAATAGATTCATTAAATTTTGTGTGTGTTAAAAATAATTATCTCAAAGGAAAATAATCTCTATTTATGGAAATTAGATAATAGCATTATATACTGTATTATACTTCAAAGCTAAAGAAATTTAATGCATTAAGTCTATTTCCTTTCTTGTCACTAATTAAATAATCATTCATTTAATAAGTAATTTTTTTAGTTCTCTCTTCTTGCATTTTAGACTGAAATATTTCATTTCCTGATTTTCTTTCACCTTGGTTATCGCTTTTTAAGAAACTTGGTTTCTAAAATTTAATTGTGTGTGTTAACAATTCTTATGAAATTATTAAAATAGGGATTTCAAACTCTAATGGAGTCGCGGAGCCTAAGAGGGTACCTCAAGGGGGAGAGGGTAGTAAAGAAGAAAAATATGAATTTTTGTTATAACAATTGTAAATTTTTCTTTTTTGAACAACTAATTTTTTTCTTTATTTTCCTCTCATCACTTTGTTTTTTTCAAGAGGACAGCCATAAGTTACCATTTTTCCCTACCCAGCATAATTTTTTGACTCAATCGAATTCATCTATATAATTTCTGTGTCGTGTTTGATTGATAAGCGGGGGAAGGTGGTTATAGAAGCCCTTTGGGACCGTATTTTTGTTTTTTAGTCCTGGGAGTGGAGAGAAGAGGTTAGATAAGAAATTTAGGCGAAGCGAAAGAAGAAAAAGAGAATGAAACGATATTTTCCTTAACATCCATCTTTTGTGATGTCGTTTAGTTGAGTTTTATGTAGAATCCATATTTAGATCTTCTTATCAAGATGGAGAATCATCTCCATTTTATATTAGGACGTGTCTGGCCTCTGAGTCTTTTATTTAAGGACTCAAATATCGCATGCTTAAAGAATTGTTCGAAAAATGGAAGATTGTGTTACAAAATCAATAAAACATTTCGTTTAATTGCTTATTTTGATTCACAATCATGATAGAAGAGGCAAAATCAACCTACAGAGGATCCTTCATATCATTTTTCAATCAAAAACTTTTGGACAGCGATAGATTTTAATTTAATTAATAATTAATAAATTAACATGGGTATATTGTAGCAATGGTGAAGGGTTTCATCATTCGTTATTTAAAATAATATGAGATATTCAAAAAAAATTTTATTTGGCTAATTAAAATTTTAATCAAATATATTTACGAATGAAAAATATTATTTTCCTCTTTCTAGTGAATTTTTAATTAAAATAGTTTTTTTTTTTTTTTTTTTTATTAAATGTTTAATAAAAATCCCAAAGTTAATAGACATAGTTTCTCACTCAGTAAAGGGCGCTGCAATGATTTGAAAAATTATTTTGAAATTATTTTTTACTACATTGTACATCATTGGAACTCTGTCTATGTACAAAATTTCAGATCTTTAGCTCTTCAGGAAAGACAAAGATTTTGTCTTAAATAAAAGTGTTTAATAAGTGCATATCAATCGATGATCATTCATCGTTTAATCTAAAATAAAAAAATTAAAAAGCTACGCTTACTTCCCATACTTGATTCAAGAGCTTCCGCCCAGGAGCCTGAGGCGTAATCAAAATGAACGATTATAATAAAAAATTGAAACGATAATATTTTCGATATTTCCTTTTTAAATTTTCCTAATCAAATAGGTCAATTAAATTTGTATACAAGAATCGAGTCCACAATTATATAAACTGTTATATGAGAAAAATAAAATCAAGATGAAATAAAAAAATAAATGGAACAAAAGAGAAGGTCGCCTACGCCAACTCTTTTTTTAAAAGCTTTATTAAACTCGATTTCTTTCTATATACCTCCTCCCCCACTCGACCTTTATATTCAAAGCAATCATTAGATGTTGACAATTAGAGATTTCCTTATAGGTTCATTAATTTACCTTTGATGTAAAATGTTGAAGGCAGGATATTTTGTTTGTGAATTAGTTTTTAAAAAATAAATCTCTCAAAATTGATCTCTTCTTTATTTTATTAAAACAAATCTTTAATTAAATTATTTTTTTTTTTAATAAAAATTTATTTATTAATTAAGATAAATTGAGAGAAATAAAGACTGGATTTTAGTCTTTTTAATAGGTGTTTGGAGGAGGGAGCTATGCCTCTTGTTTGGAAAAGTGCGTTGGTTGTTCCAGTTTTCAAGGGGGG
>JAAAKE020164125.1:0-11846 GCA_010014785.2 Anisolabis maritima
TCTCTTCTTTTCTGTGTTAATCAATTAAAAATTAAAATAATAAATTTTTACAATTATTCTCTAAAGAATCATATAAACGTTTCATCTTCGAGAAAACTCATTTTGATTGGTTTTTTCTTAAGAAGTAAATGATCAACAGGTGTGTCAATAAATATCCATAGGTGTCAAAATCATAACATTGATAGTCGGTGTTTTTCAAAACAAAACAAATGGTTCAAGTGACTTTGGAAATAGAGTATACAGAGCAAAGCTTGCTTGCTTTTAACAAATAAAAATAAATAATTATTAAATATTATATTAATAAATATAAAATTTGTATCAAATTATAAAAAAAAAATCAATAAACAAAGAAATTTAAATAAATAAAATTCCTTTTAGCGAAACGATTAAGGAAATAATTTGCTTTCTCTTAAGCGAAGGCCTCTATTTTTGGAAAACTTATTTAATAATTGTAATAATCGATTTAAAAAATTGTAATATTTTGTTTCTATTAAGTGTTGGATTAGAAAAACAAATTTTAGAACTTCGCCTAAAGAGTAATATGAAAAAGTTTAAAAAAGAATATTATTATTTATGTCAATATTTTTTAAAGAAATATTCAATTCAATCAATTTTAAATATTCCCTCACTAATTTTAATAATAAGATTCCAATCCTTTATTCATCAATATACAATGCATTTAGAATACATGTGAGTATTAATGTACAAGTTCTTTATTTTAGATTGACCGATCTTTCGTTTGGAATTATTAAGAGACATATAAATACTAAACAATTCTATCAAAATACGTTAATATTTCATGCGTTAAAAATAGGCAAACTTTGTTGTAATAATCATTAAATTTATTAAGAGGCTTATTTATTAAAAATTAGTTTTTCAAATTTATGAAAATACAGGTTAAATTGTTTTTGACGGCTTATTTAAAATCACTGGTGCATTTTAATTAATTGTTCAACCAGCGTTGTTTATTTAGTTTCTGACCTACCTTTCTCCGGAGGCCGCTGCGATGGCTCCAGATGCGTCAAGAGCAGATGCATCTCCTACAGAATCGACTAAACTAGAGGAACGTTCTTCAAACACCATTTTGGAATGAATAAAAAAAAAAAGGAAAGTGCTCTCGTGACAATTTATATTTTCAAATTTTTATAAGCATTATCGGCCGGCCTCGGCCTCTTTCCATATAATGTTTTCTGATTGCCTCGCGCAATCCAACTAACGCGCTTTTTACTCTACGCTATCTTCTCTCTCTCACCTGTGCGTGAAGCGCATGCGCAGGCGTACAAACAACCGTAAACAACGGAGGCGCCGCATACCAACCCAACTAACAGAAGCTAAATTTATATTACAAAAAAGAACAAAAAAGCCCACCATTCAAAAACATTCTCTTGTTTTGAAAGGAGAAATATTTCACAATGCTTGTGAATTAATTGGGTGATCGAACTAACCGAGCGGTCACCTTTGCCGAACATTTAATAACAAATAATAGTCAGGTCCTTATTAAGTCAAAAGGTATTTAATTTAATTATATATAAATCCCATATTTATTAAATTATTAAAATGAAACTTTAATTGCTTTGATTTCATTAGCGATGCATGAGGGCTCTGAGGAGCAATCGGTAGGGTGTCGCCGTTCTGCACAGGAGATAACAAATCCTCAAGTAAACCCTGGATAAGAACATTGGATCCCACTACAATAGAGCCCTCAGGCAACTCTACGAGGAGAGGGAATTGCTGTGACACCCCGTCCTATGATGCACTCTTCTCAAGTAGTAGGCTACACTGCCGATGCTGAGAGAGTCCCTCCTCAAACTAGGACATCCTCCCTAGCATAAAATAGGATAGAATAAAGGGACCTGGTGGAATTAGATATAGAAGTAGTTAGCTATCTAGAAATGAATATAGAAGGAGTTAGTGTTAGGAAATAAAGTAACTTCATGGGGTGCCGATAGATGGCTACGGCCAGAGGTCGGCTGGATTTGAGGTGTATGTCTCCGTGCACGAAAGCATCTCGGGTAAATAAACGGGGAATCCGGTGGGGGGCCAATAAGGTCCAAATGAAATGAAATTTTAATTGAGTGATCTTGGCGAACAGAGGGCGTTTTGATAGCCATTCTGTCGTATTTTTTCAGCAACATTAAAAGCATAAAAAAATATTTTAAAAAAAAGGCTGTGCAGTTTTTATATCATACCTTTGCATAAATCTCTCATCTAGAGGCAGAATATTCAGTCACTTCCTGTTTGATATAATCATTTCTATATCAAAATAAAAAACAAGTCAAGAACAAAATATCTGACATCAACTTTAAATGCAGCTACTTGCACTGTATTTCAAGAGCCTCGCTGCCAGTCGGATAAAGAGATTCTACCATCCCTGGATCACAGGCAGCCCCCCTACATGTTGTCATCACCTGGCAGGTCTCAGCCCCTCACTGGCTTGGCAAATAAGAGAATGGCATTCAATTGGACAAGGAAGCCATTCTGCGTTCCTCAATAAGTCAGTGAGCGGGTTTTCGTTTTAATGTAAACATCAAGCATGTGGCTAGTGCTTTGGTGATCAGTTGTTATAGAAGGGTGCAATTTCAATTTTAGGTTTTTATGAAATTATCATAGGGAAAGGAATTGAGAATTATCATAAATCGATACTGTTAGGGATTAGTGTTTTGGAAGCTTGCGTCCAGAAATAGAGTTTTTTAATAAATTTTTTATAATTAATATAAATTCTTCCACGTAAAGGATTATCTACTCACTTTTTGATGGCCAAAATTTGATTAGGGGCTTTTAAGAGCCTTTTCCAGTTGAAAAAAAGCACCTTGTGCGTTAAGTTATTTGTTTAAAGTTCAATGTACTTAGAAAAGGCAAAGAATATTCTTTTTTTTTTAAATCAGCATCTGAGACCATATAATCTTAAAAGAATTACACAAATTCATATATTTGTACATATGAGGACACTGAAAAGTAACTTTCCTCATCCACTCGATGACCCTGTTTACAAATTTATACTTCTAGTAGGGCTTAAGAAATTTGAATCAGTCTGCAAAGGGCAGTAAAAAAAAGACAAGAACCACGATTTTCTCAGCATCCCCTGGACCAAATCTTTAAAACTTAGTCCTAATGATTTCGACCTTGGACTCCAGCTCTGGATCAATTTTCATAACAATACGTTGAATAGAAGGAGATCTATTCATAAAAAATTGGGAATAAGATAATAACTATATCATTACATAGAGACTGAAATTTTAACTAATTTCTCTGATGCCTCATAAAGACGTTGCAAACATTCAAATATAATAATAACAACTAGATGCGCAGCCCACCTGAGCATTCTGGACCCCCTGTGTTTTTTGTATAAAGTTGTCTGCTCGAACTTTTGCTTATCAATGGAGGATGGTGAGAATTTGACTGGGAAGTATGAGAGTATCCCCTGGACCAAATCTTTTGAAACATATTGGTAATAATTAAGATCTTTGTCTCCGCCCCTGGGCAAAATTTCATAACAATATGTTGAATCGAGAGGGATATAAGATAATAAATCAACGTCATCATTTATTTAACAGGAAAGTTTTACAACTTTGTTGCCTTTTTTATGAATGGTCATGCGTTGGTAAAGTTTACGAAATGGAATAAAAATTATGACAATAACAATGATATAAAAGAATATTAACACAAATGCCTTCCCACGTTTTATGAATGTCAAATGACGTCACCGTAAATTTTTTATCTTTTCCTGAAATAGCTGGATGGGGGGAAGGCAAAATTTGACAAAATTCCTGCCCTTGAAGATTGTCATCTAGGAGGTTAAACCTTATTTACACGCTTTCTAACGAGATTAATAGTATTAATCTATGTATTAATGTTTACAAAATCAAAATCAAAATATTGATAAATCCTTTTCATCTATTTTGAGGGTAGGATTTATTTATAAATCATTCAAATTTAAAAAAGAGAAAAATGAGGCCAAATAACTTTATATATGAAAACGTTAAATTAAAAAAAAAAATCAATTGGGCTTAGCTGAGCGGTTAACTTCGCTGATTATTTACTAACAAATAATAAATATAAACAAATATATATATAATTTACTTTTTTTAATTAGTTAACCGGATATAGAAATATAGAATATAGAAATGTCAAACTCTGCCCGTAAGCTATAATTGCAATGTCATTATGACGCACATCAGAAGCCTGTCATGGCAAACATTTTTGGATTTGTATAGATATGAGACTCTAACCGTTTCAGAGTATATAGAGCAGGTGTGGCCAAACTTTTATCCCTTAGGGGCTACTTATTCTGTAAAATATAGTCTGCGGGCGACTATGAATATGGGCAGGATTTTTCAAATTTTTCGTAGATATTTTAATAAATAATTAACAAGAATTTCATTTAAAAAATATTATGGCAAATAAAGAAAACAAATAATTTTTTTTTTTTTGATGGAAAACCCTTAAATTAAAGGCTTAAACAGGCACAGACAGTCTATTATTGTAAGAATAAATTATCGAATTAAGATTTTCAAACATTAATTTAAGTGAAAGCAAGTTGTTCAAATTTAGCTACGCGGGCTACTTTCAAAACCTTTGCGGTCGACCGGTCGACAGCGGTCGACGTGTTGGCCACCCCTGATATAGAGCATATTTCAATAAAAAAAAAGTTTATATTTAGGTAAGGTAGATAGCTGAAGGTTTATATGTATATAGTGAAGATAAAGAGGAAAGAGCGTGACAGCTAGTTTTATTTCTTTTATAAAAAAAAAAAGACTGTTAGGCGCTGGTTGATACATAAAATAGACATATAACACAGGACTGGATAATGCCTATTAATAACATGAGAGGGCATTTCTTTTGACAAAATCCCTGCCCTTGAAGATTGTCACCTAGCTGAACGAAACGACGCTCTGGGGGTTTTTTTTTTAATAAAAGAAATAAAACTACCGCCACTCTCTTTGAACTTTACCTTTATGAAAAAAAAAAAAAAAAATAGTTTAGAAAAGTTCTTTAATTAAGTCAAAGATACTAATAATTGATTTTAATTTATACTAGACCTGTTTGGAGATTTCTGCGATCTAATTTCGCGCGGTGCTCGTTGTTCTTCCCTACGTTTTAGAGTTTTCCAAATAAAGACAAGTTTATGCCTTTGAATTTTATTTCGATGATCATAAAAATTTGCAAAATGTTGTCAAAAGAGAGAATTCTCCCAAGAGAGAGTGGAGAACATTCTTTTATAATCCTTGGATCGGCCGAATTCAGATCTTCCCAGAAGAATTGAATATACCAGAGGCTACATATGTCTTAGGTTTGCCATCCTTATTTATTTAAATTAATTGGTAGCCAATATAATTTTTAAAAAATTTTGTCGCTCTGGAAGCATACCACATACCTTTAGTGCGTGAAACCAGCCAGACCTCTAGCTCTGCGCCAAGGAATAAGGCAGTAAAAAGCTTAATGACGAAAACGAATCTTTAGAAGTACTTGTCGAAGAACTTATCTGAAGACAAATATGAGCTCAGCTTTAAAATGGCGTATCATTAAACGCCTGTTTGTTTGAGTTGATGGACACGATTATATAATTGATAGCATTAGTTCAATTTTGAATTTTTTTTTTATATTTATGATCGGCAAACGTGAGAGTTAATTACAAATTTAAAAAGATTTGAGAGCAATGATTACGTTCCGTCACGCCTCTCTCCTAACATCTAAATGAATATATTTTTTTAAGAATGGTCTAAAATGTTATTCAGATCTCAAAGGAATTTTTTTTTTTTATAATTTTGATGACATTTCTGGCTTTCCTCCAATTCATTTTTTTTTCACCACACACCTGCGAATTTTTTGTCATCTTTTCCAACTTGGCAAATTCCAATTCGTCTCTCTCTTGCAATGGGATATAAACAATCAAATTAATAAATTTTTCATAATGAAAATATTTAATTAATAAATATTTATATTGTTTTCAAAATATAAGTCGGAAAACTTTCCGGAAGTTGGTTAACGAAACCCTATACCTGTTCTCCAGTTGTTTATATAAATAAATATATACTCTAATAGCTGGATGGCTGTCTTCTACAGGGATCCTCCGTGTCAGATGGGGATAATAAACCCGCAAAATTTTTTAAAGGGTAGTAGCCGATTTGGATAGCCACAAAAATAGGCTGTCCACAAGGCAGATAATTAACCCAAAATAAAAGTTGTATCAAAAAGAGGTTGGAAATAATTTCCCCTCCTAAATAAAGGGGAAATAAATAGAAATTAAGTTTGAATGTTAAGCCCCAAGGATTAAGGAGCCTTACCTCGGGACTCGCTGAGTTGAATAATTGAATAATAAGCAATTGCCAATGCCTTTCCTTGACAAAGGGCCCAGGTTCGCGAACGCCAATCAAACAATGAATAAAACCTTATTCAAAGGGGTTTTAGAATAAGACACACAACTCAAACCCTAAACAAAGGTTATATAAACCAGCAAAAATTAGCGAAGATTAATAATGAAAGAAAATATTCTCAATTCAACCGAACTAAATGTTAAACAAAATAATAGAACTATTAACCTTTAGTCTTGGTCCAACGAGATATGATAAAAAAAGTAAAAAACCACAACTTTGCCTAAGTGGGAGACAAACGAAAGGAAAGAGGAGAAAGGAGGGGGAGGGTGAGAATTCAGCCACCCGGACGAAATATAATAGAGTAAATCAGTATACTATTTGGCCTTAACAGGGCCAAACTATTGAAATTCAAAAATGGCGAGGTCAGGGTGATTTTTACACCAATCATATAGTCTTTTCTTTCTTTCATCATTTTAGGACTTTAGAAAGTCAAGATATTCAAAAATGAATTTTTTTTTTCAAAATGGTTTTAATTGACTTGGAAATGCTAGAAAATAGTGTGGGATGTTTTATACTCGAAATCTCTAGATTACGATCCGGACTATTGATTTAAACCAGATTTACTGTGTCAGAAGAACTTATTCAGCGCAACGAATTTGACACTCCGAATTATTATTTTTTTTTTTATTTGCCGGTTATTTTTATTTAAAAATTCTAAAGAATAAATAAAAAAAATTCTTTCAACAGAGAGCTAATTTTCTATCTTGTTAAAAAATTTCCATGCTATTTATTAAATTTCAATAAATCTATGCTTTATGTGACACAAATGTCATAAAACTTTCATCGCAGGATATTTATTTTAGTGCCAAGTGGCGCCTCTCTCTCTCCCAGGAGGTCTTTGGCAGCTAAACTCAGAGAGAGAGAGAGCCCTTCGGGGAGAGGGACGATGCCTTTTCCGTTTTACTATGGCCTGGTTGACAAATTGTAGATTGTTTTGTTAAGGAACAAGGGGTTGATAATGATTCTTCTACCTGGGCATTCTTATATCTTTTTACTCATACTCATAACGAAGTTGAAACACTTTCCCTCGCACTTTTTAGCTTTCGATAACCTCTAGGAATATAAGATAGGACACTATCATGTTGATTTTTAGGTTATACTGTCTTTTCTTTAATTGAATTTAAAATACAATAAAAAAAATTTTACACACATAAAATAGACCTACGAACTGAATGATCTTTGGTCAACATCGAAGTGGGGAGGGTGCAATATTTTCTCCTTTCATAACATATTGTTTTATATATATATATATATTCTAAAACTAGACCTTCTGCCGAGTAAAATGATATACAACACTTGTATCTAAATTTGTTGCAACAAAATTATTTTATGTTGGACTTGGAGAATTAAATTAAATTTTTATGAAATAAATGAATATGAGATTTAAATATTAAATATTAAATATGACTTAATTTTATTGGCAAAGTTGACCACTCGGATTAATCGATATTTTTTTAATTATTTGTCCCCCCCCCCCCTAAGGACCTTTATTATTAACCCTACTCTAGGCTGCTATCTTTTCCCTCATAAAACAAAAATAATTTGTTTCATTATTATAGACGGAGAGAGAGGAGAAAAAGTTAAATTAAAAATTTTTAAATTAAAAAAGCTCCATTGTGACGTCATTTGAGAGAATTCTTTTTTTCTGTTTATTTTATTTTTGAAGTCAATTCTTTACCGACTGACAATCCAAATGATTATTTGGCATCTGTTTGATGTTGATGGGTCATCGCACCCCCACCTCCCGGCACAAATATTTCTAATTTGTTTATTTGTCCGATGATATAGAGGGCGGCGGAAATGCCGACCGCGGCGACCGGAACGCCTCCAACCTCAAAGGGTCACATCTCATAATTATAAAGAGATCCATCTATTCTTGAAACTCAACAGGTGTTTCAAGATTCCTCTTTTATAATTATCCATGAATTCTACTATTCCAAATATAAAATCCCTTTGAATAAAAAAAAAAAAAAAAAAAGATTCTTTATATAACTAACTATGCCTGGATAATATGTATCGTAACGTAAAATGTATTTGTATTTGTTTAAAGTCTCTATGGCTGCAGATGACGAAGAAATTTAAAAAAATTAATTTATTCATGTGAATGAATGAATCAGAGAACCGCTTCTCCCCCCCTAACCCCGAACTCATTTTTTCCCAAATAATTAAATAAAAGAGAATTAAAATTTTTTTTATTGTTATCCATAAGCCCGAGGATTTTTAAATTTGACAATATATATATATATAATGTTTGTTAGTATAATATTAGAAAAATCACAATAGCAAATATATAAAAATTACATACTATAGAAACATTAATTACAATAAAATAGTAAAAAAAAAACATTATTACAATATAATTTTTTTTTCTTTTCGGCATCTGAGGCCATATAGACTTTAAACAACCACATTTAGATTATATACGGGCATATTTATTTATATGAATTGGTATTTAATTGATTTAATTGATTACATTTACATTTGATTGCCCGGGATCCGAACGCCCGCTCCTTGACTATTTAGGTTATCAATATTGACAATATCACTATTTTTCTCGGCCTGGACATCAATAACAAAACCACTTTTGAAAAATTCTTTCTTTCGTGCATTGCACCAGATGAATGGCTGAACCAATCAATATAAGAAAATATTTCCAGCAAAATATTTAAGGGGATGAATTAGGATATCTTTTTTTCGATTAACATGATTTCGCTTTACACGGCAATTTATTGGGGTTAAGGGATTTCTGTAATTCAGCTTTGTAGTTACTTATTTCTGAAACAAGTAATATGTCGTTTACAGGCGTCTTGAAACCAAAAGAATTGTATATGATGATATTTTTTTACTGTCTGAATGTTTTCTATATGATACATGTCTGAATATCAAAAGCAGCAATCCTCATTTCATTTCCTTATATCATCTGTAATTAATAGCTATGACCATCTCATCCAGTCAATCGAATAGAGGGCCTTTTATTGATAATTTATTTATTTTTCAAATTATTAAACAATATTGTAACCCTACCTTTGTAAAGCCATAAAATTTGATCATGTTTGTAATTAAGCGAGAGAGACAAGCGATTATAAAGTACCAGTAAATGTCTAAACTTCTTTAACGCCTAGATAACTAAAATTTTTCAAACTATTGCTTTCATTTTACATTTCTAAAATAGATATTTTTTTATTTGTTTTTTGTCTATCAAATAAGTTAAAGACATAGGGGTTTTGGCACCCTAGGCAAATTTAAAGTTGAGCGCCCATTTGCAAAGAAATCGATATAATTTTCTCTTATCACCGCATTTATATTCCTTCTCTCTCTATGGATCGAGGATGTTTGCATTATATTTTATAGAATCGAATTTTTAGACAGGCCTGGCTGGAGAAAACAAGATTGTTCATGATTTACAACTTTATTTAAAGAATAAAATAAATTGCTAGTCTAAAATAGTATAAATAAAAACACAGTAGTTGGTTGAAAATAAATTTTTAACAGAAAGAGATATGGCGGTGAAATCACAGTAGTTTTTGCGTCTATACATACATTATGCTTTTACCTAACCATAGAAACAGATTGAGTTTTTTTTTTTTTAATTTTATTTACTGGTAGGTTAGGCTACTAGGCCATGCCTTAAATTATAATGCTTACAAATTCAAAGGAAATAATTCAAATACAATATGAAGTTTTCTTAAATAAAAAAAAAAAATAAATAATAAAATAAAAATAAAAAACAAAGCATTTAGGCTACTAACTTTCTTTCTACTGATCAGATCGGCCTGACCACAATAAGCCAATAAATGACTGAGGATGGACAAATAAATTTTGTCTTAAACGTCTTCTATTGGCATCCAAGAGCTTTTTTTTTTTTTGCTGCACTACCTTTTTACTCCTTTATCAGCCCAGCAGTTGACTACTAATTGATTATATAAAATAAGTTTTAAAGATTTATTTAACTTGAACTTGATTTCATTTCAATCTTCTCCTATTCCTAGGGAACAACGTGCATATAAAAGTTAAAGTGTGTCCCGCATCACATTAGATGGGGGCGTTATGCAAACTATGTTAAGCAAAAATAGAAAAAATTGGAATTAGTAATATTTTGTCTAGATAAAGAGGGGGGAGGAGAAAATATGTCTACTCAAATGCCCTTAATGACAAACACTCTCTCTTAATTTTAGAAATTATGTCAGAGACCTCAACTCGACAAATAACGAAATAAATTTGAAAAACTAATAATTATTTTGAAGAGAGACGTTATTTAACAAACTAGCGAATAATTCAGAGTGAATTAAAAAAAAAAAAAAAAAGAGTGGCCAACTATCAATGGGAGAAAGATACGAATCAACGAATTTTTTTTGTACCCAAATAATTCAACTAAATTACAAATCGAAGAACAATGAAATTGTAAATCTATGACTAGACTAACATTAATATGTAACATCAAGATTTTGATTAAAATCAGTCAACATAAAAGGATACTTTTTTATTTATTCTGCCTCCGGCCTTATTTATCCAAACGATATCAAAATAGTTTTTTTTTTACAAAATAGATTTTACAAAATAAAAATACAAGGTGATTGAAAAGTATCTCCCTGTTTTAAAAGTCTTATAATTTATTTCTGAATAATTATTTTTACAAGAAATGAATCTAACAAGAACGCACATAACATGGAGTTTTATTTAAACTTCGATATAGGCACCAGGATTCGCCTGCAGCTTCTCAAGCCGCTCGGGAATCGCATCAACTGATCTTCCCAGGAAATCTTGTGGAATGGAAGAAATAACTTCTCGTATTCGCCCTTCAAGTTCTTGCAAAATCTTTTGTTTCGTAGAGTAAACTTGCCCCTTCAACCAACCCCAAAGAAAAAAGTCGCAAGGTGTTAAATCAGGGCTTTTAGCTGGCTACTCATTCGGACCACGTTGACCCATCCATTTTCTAGGAAAATAGCGATTCAACCATTCACGAACAACAATAGCAAAATATGGACGACTTCATTTAAGCTACTTCTTGAGCACAGTTCGTATACAGTGAAAAGAGACCACTTTCTCTTGCTGCTTCTCGAAAAAAGCTAAATAAATAGTTTAAAATAGGGATTACTTTTCGATCACCCTGTATAATATACAGAAATAGATATTATAATTAGCACTAAAAATATATATACTTATTTAAATCTACATTATAGCAATCTTTATATTTAAATAATTGAAAATCGAAGCAGGAATATCATAATTTATAACAAAGATAATACAATAACAAGAAAAAATCAAAATAATCACAATACAAAAACAATGGAATAACAACAAAAAAAAGTTTTTTTTTTTATTTATTGCGGATTGGCTACCTACCCTTACATTGAATACAGATAGAAATAAATCAAACAAAACAGAATACAATACAAATACATATGTAGAAAAATAAAGTATAAAAAAGATAAAATATTAAAACAAAAACAAAATAAAAATTATAAAGAAAAT
>JAAAKE020164136.1:0-11846 GCA_010014785.2 Anisolabis maritima
TTTAAAATAATTATTGAAAGTTTAAATATTAGAAGTACAAAGGGATTTTTTTTTTTTTTTTTAAATTAAAAAAAAAAAAAAATGATTTCATATAGAAAGCTACCTTTATTTATTTTTTTAAACTAAATTCTGATTTATTGCTTGGAGCCACAAAAAAAAAAAAAAAAAAAAATGCAAATGGATATATATTTTTTTGAAATATTTTTTTTTTACTCTCTATAATAAAAATTGAATTAAATTTTTCCATTAGTTTTTTATTAATATTTTTCATTCATTTCAATGAAAGGATCATAAAGCATCATCTATCGAGATCACCAATTAATTGCTCTAAGAGTACACTCATTAAGCAAAAAATTAGTTTTTACAAAAATACTAGCCCCTCTGTCCCGAATTAATTATACCATAAATGTGATAAAAACATTTACAATTAAGAGAGAGATTAAGACCGTAGCTAGAATATTTTTTTATATAAAGAAAACATATCATTATAGATATATATCATCGAATATATCATCGATTAATTTTAAATAAAAAATAGTATTGTAATATAATATTAATACAAAGTTTTTATCGAATAATAAAAAAAAAATTATAAATATCCAGGTCAGTAAAAATCATTCGTAGCTCTAGTTTAAAATAAATTCTAAAAGAAATAGTTAAAATAATATTTTTTAATATTAAAATTTTATTTAAATCTATATCTATGTGCCTCTCTATTGTATTTTTATTTATATATCTATTTTCTATTTTTTTAGATTATCCCACACCCGAGCTCTGGCCCTGACAGAAATGATGATTTACAAGTTAATACCACCATCTTTGAAAAAATATAAGCACTTTAATATGGGTGATGTTTTATTCTAGGGAAAGGGGAAGCATATTTGTTTCTCGTTAATTTTCTATGCTATTATTTTAAGCGAGATAATTTATAAAGAATAGAAAATAAAAAGATAAAGGCCTTTTGAGGAAGAGAGAGATGCTCCTCAGCTTACCCTCCTCCCTCAAGCAAATTGTTGAAAGGTGTGGAATTCAAATATTAATGATGAAGCTAAAATAAAAATGCTAATTCTTGATAGAAGTCAAGGAAATGAAGGCAAAACACAGGCTCAAAAGTCTTTTAGTGCCTCAGTCAACGTTTCAGGGACTAAGCGTCACCCATCATCAGGACAAGGTTGTTAACAAAATAATTTCTTTGCTTTTTTTAATCGTTATGTTGGTATCTGAATATTTTTATCCTGACCACACAACAAGCCACCATCAGAGTCTCTCAGTCTCACTCGCTGTCACTATAAAAATATTCAGATACCAACATAACGATTAAAAAAAGCAAAGAAATTATTTTGAAAATAACCTTGTCCTGATGATGGATGATGTTTAGTCCCCGAATCGTTGACAGGGTAATAAAAGATTTTTGTCTTCATTTCCTTGATAAAAGCTACGGCTTTCCTCCACATCTTCTCTTTGATATTTGAAATTTATTAGTAGCTGATTGCTTCAACTCATGTCAAGGGGATAGTATATTTCGGCCTTCATATTCATAAAATTGCATTTTAGAGAAGGATTATTTTATCACCGTCCTGATTGTCGCTTGTCTTTTCTTTCCAATCAAATATTCATATTTTGACATCTGGGACCCTTTTAAATTTTCTAAATGAAATAAAAGAGCAGGAAGGAAAATTGAACATTCAGTCATCTACTATCCCTCTCAAAAGTAAATGGACAACATGTATCTTTTGTTCCAACTTAATGGATAATAGCATGACAGATGAAATTCAGAATCATCAAATCTTTGACCTATTATTAAATTTATTATTTTTATATTTCTTGAAGATCTTCTAATTATCCATTAAGACGAAACTAAAGATACAGGTTGTCCAATTATCTTTTAAGGGGATTGTATATATTTCTTATTTTACCTTGTATGCAAAAATGTAGTTTAATTTTTTTTTAGAATAAAAATTTTGTCATTTTCCAAAACTTTAAACTTTTGAACCTTATAGCAGAGGTTGTTTTAAATTTATGTAAAATTTTATTTCGTTCAAGAGGATATTTGGAACATATATACATAGGCGACCTCATTAAATTTTTTAGATTGAAGAACGAATCACACTAGGATAGAAGTTTGAACTTTAAAAGAAAGAAAAGAGAGAGAGAGAGAGAGAGAGCATGCTTGAAGTGGAGGAGGCATTGTGGCTGACTACCTAGAGCGAACTTGACGCCAGTCCATGCTTGCCGGAAGTAGTTGACAAATCGACGGTATAGTGAACGAGTAGGGCGACGACTACTCCTCCGTCGATCTTCACTGCTCACCATGCCACCGTGCATGTCGCCGGTGCTCTCAACATCCCATCCATGTTCTTTAGAATCGCTAGTAGTACTAGTAGCATCACCACCAGCATCATGAGTACGAGTACCGGCATTAATACCACCACCGCGAGGACCGCCGCCGGTACCGCCGCCGACTACGGCGCCTCCTCGTTTCAACGTGCTGCCGCCGCCTCCGCCGCGAACGCCGCCTCCCTCGCCGGTGCAAGGACCCCGAAGTGCATCCCCTCGACCCACGCCGAGCACCTATGCCCTGGAACCAACAACCAGCCACTTGACTGCCTCCTACTCCTCTTTCTTTCTCTTACTCCTTCATTTTTCCACTCACTCAATACAACTCAATAATTCATCTGAAACAGGTTTTGTTATTCATTTAAGAAATTAAGCCCAACTCAATAATTTCAATCTTTCAGGCTTAAAGTCTTAAAAATGTCAATTCATAAAACAATCAAGATTTAAAAGAAAATGTATTAAACCTGGTAGAAAAAAGAGAAAATAAAAATTAGATTAGGTATTTCATCACAATAGACATTAGATATCAGGATACACCAGAGAGTGTATTTATTAGCGAAAAAAGTTGTTTTTGTTTATGATTATTCTATTATATTCAACTCCCACCCCGTGGCCGACAATTTGAACGTATTGACAACCATAAAAACCAAGAGATGTGGATTCGAATCCCAGGCAATCAGTTGAAAATTTATTTAAATCATTTGGAAACCAATTAGTATAAATACATATGGCTGGATAATAAAAATAAAAAAAAAAAAAGACATTCCCATTCCCATTGTTAAGAGAAACAAAAATAAGTAAAGGCGAACGAACGTTTTTCAAAAACACTGAAATATGTATATTGTTTCACTAGTGTTAATATTTAAAGATATTTATTTTTTCTGTTTTGAATTTCAAATGAAATACCACTTCATCTATTACCTTATTACCATGATATAAGGAAATCTCATTTATCACCTATATATATATTTTTCTATATAAAAGGAATGAATTTATTAGAAAGTCCAAATAAATATTATTCTATTTTAAAACGATTCTTAATTTTCTTTATTAGTATAAAACGGCAAAGAAAATATTATTTCTTCACTTTCTTCAATATCGTACGCAAAAATAAAAAAATGAAATAAAAAACTGCTTCTCATAAAAATAAAAGAATAATCTTAGTTAAAAAAAAAATTGTCTTAATGAAAACCAAACAAAGAAAAAAAGGGAAGGTATAGATAGCTACGTAATAATAAAAAAAAACTACATTTATTTCACTTTTAAACAAGCCATTACCCTGTCCTTTGCAGAGTCAGAGGGCTCGCCTCACGTTCCAAAGTTCAGTGGTTCGTTTCCCGTCATAGGCGGTAAATTTTTTTAAGTCTCTTTAAAATCCAAGGCCATAATATAGACTTTTAAATGATACACAATATATTTATTACGATACTTATAATCCAAGCATATTAATTTACACCAATTGGACCAGAATGATTTAAATAAATTTTCATCGGAGTGACTGGGATCCGAACCCACATCCCTTGGCTTTTAAGATTTATATAATTTTGGCTACCAATAAATATATATAAATAAGGACAGAATCTAAATGTCACCTAATCCCAAAAAAGACCTAAAGAAAAAAAAAAATAATAACCTTAGATATGCGAGCTCTTTCATTATAGATTTTAATTTTTTATTTTGGACAAATTCTTTCTCTTTTTCTCGTCCCCTTCCCTCTCTAGAATTGGGGGGGGGGGTGCGAAGGAGGGATACTTACACTTTTTTAATCTTTAGGCATCGATGTCTTTATAGAAATTCTTATTAAATGCGTTATCTCTTCATATAATTATGGAAATTATTCATTTTTTTTTTAATTCATTTGTGAATTAATTAGAAAAAATTAAAGTAATATTAACAATGTCTGATTATTATAATAATTAAAAAGGCGATACATTGCATTTAACTGACATTGTTAATATTGATAACATTAAAAATTCAAGGGGTGTGGGTTCGGATCCCAGGCAGCAATTGGATATCAATTGATTTAAATAAATATGTATCATAATTATATCATTTCAAGTTTATATGGCCTCAGTTGCCGAAAAGACATAAAAAAAAAGCCCTTTTAATGTTACATCTTTAGGAGTAGATATAAAAAGTTAAATTTTTAAATTTAAATCGAACATTCTGATAAGACGTTTATTTAATAGGCTATTAATAATATATCTTGAATCTAATCTAATATAATAAAACTCATGTATGAATGTATGTTTGTTCCGCATCTTATCCTAAACGAATAATCATGTTGGAATAAAATTTATCAAAGATTTATAGACAATCCCCTCCTTACGAACTTTCGCCGATAAAGTGCTGTGAAGGCAGCGTGAACCCCATCCACCCATGCCTCAAAGACGACAATCCAGAGCAGTAGTAGTAGTAGTAATTCTTTATTTATTTACAATTTTTATAAAAATTAAAGTGTATTGTATTTTGGGGGTATATTTGTTTTCATAACTTATTTTAAGTGCTGCACTAAGGAAAGTAAAGAACCGTACTGTATCGTACATATTTATTCAGTTTAATACATTATTTTCTTTTTTATTACTGAATACATCATATAGAGCAGTATTGTATTGTTCTAATTGTTTTAATATTTTTTATTGTTTATATAAAAGATGATATAACTCTTATCTCAAGAACATCATTAGAAGATATGAGTAGTCAACAGTGAAGTAACAAATTATAAACAAATTCATGAGAGGAACGCTCGTAACTCGTTCATAAAAGGCGAGCGTCTGTATATCGATCTCTAGAAGGAATACTAAGGGAGTTTTTATTTCCAAAACCCCAAAGGTAAGATCCAACAAAATTTTTTTAAATTATTCTAAAAAAAATAAATTTTTATTGATATTTTTGCTCACTGTGCCCTAGGTGGCGCTAGTATGCATATAAATGCTTATAATTCTATTATAAAAATTATAAGTTAATCAAATGATCCAATTTTTTTTTTTTTATTAATTTCTAGCAAATTTAAATATGCATAATGTATGGTGATTAGATAATAGATTTACTTAGAAAAATTAACTCCATTAAATGGGAGAGGAGCTGATGAGCGTCAAAATGGACGATAGTCATTATTAATCGATTTAATGCCAATCATTTTATCAAAAGCCCTAGTAATTTCATTTAGGGGCGAAAAGTGAGTGAACTTCGGAATGGGAGGGGCAAAAATCGATTGGTTTTAATTTATTCTTATATGCCACAAGAATTTTAATATTTTTCTCAAAATAAAATTAAATGGAAATTAAAACAAAAAGCGATGAGAGGGAGGGTGACCCGGTATGGGTTAGAGAACCCGAAACCGGATAGGGAATGGTGTGTGCCTTTAGTGCACGATACACCAGGGGTAACCAACCGGGGAATGATTTTTTTTTTTTGTTAGGATTGAGGGTTTTTAAGCCTTAAATTTAAGGCTTTTCCCTCAAAAAAAAAAAAAAAAAATGAGGTTTTAGAGTTCAAAGTTCTGGTTCTACGTTATTCAGGTATTTAAGTTCAATAAGTACTTCACACATATAATGTTTCCGACTTTTCATAGGTTGACCATCTCATGCCAGATTAAAAACATTATTAGTCTTGTACTGAGTGAACTTTTGAGCCCCAATCAAGGACCGAAACCTCTCTTATTTTAATAAATTATATTGGCCTGAACTCTCCCTCTTTTCTTTTTCTCATTTCCTACAATTTTTTTATTTAATTAATTTGACTGTTATGACCATTAAGAGTTTACGAATATATATTATTTTGAAAAAATGTAATTGTCTTAAGTTTAAGAGCTCTTAACCTTGCTTGTAAACATAACTCTTCCAATATTAGATTTAATGGAAACAAATCTCTAAAATAAGAGAAGTCAAGAGAAAACAAAAATTGTTTTAATTAGAAGATAAAAATATTTTTTTTTTCTTGAGGCCATTTTAACTAAACATCATTTTTTTCAAGATTAAAAAAAATAAAAATAAAAATTTTCCAAATTAGTCTTTAATTAAAAACTTTTTATTTTGTCTTTTCGACATGTCTATTCTATTTATACAAGTCCCAACATATCACCGATATATGTTTCTCTTTTTTTAATGAGTTAACCAAACCTCCCTTTTAGAAATAAATATCAAATCGTAGCCTATGATTGCAACGTCAGCATGACGCGTCACTCAAAACCCAGCCAGCAACCTGTTATGGCAAACATTTTCGGATTATAATATTGTATATATATATTTATTATTATTTTCCCTCCCCATGACCGCCAGTTTTGCGCGTTTCAGGCCAATGCTTGTGTCGGTCTTCGGTCAGTCAACCTTTTTTTAAACGAAATTTTAACCTGATGACATTAAGGTTTATATATTGAAAAAGTCACTCATAAGAAAGGGATATATAGCCCAATCGAGGGTCTCATTTTCCATGCTAAGAATGAGAATAAATGAAATTGGTCCGTGGCTGTAGCTTTCTCTTATTTTTTCTTCCAGATAGCGCCTCCCTTCAAGTGAATTACAGTTGCACAGTATGTGATTGGTACCTATTTCAGATCTTAATTTACACTTGCACATATCTGTTTCCCGATATTTAAACGTATGATGTGTGCTGGAAAAATGCCTTGATTAATTCTCAGCCTAGTCAGCATGGAAAAGAGCATAAGTATTTTTAAACCAGGGGGAAGAGTTCACTTTGAATTTGATACTGAATAGTGATGTCCTGATTTTTCTGAATGCCAATAAGAGTTTCTTTTATTTATTAGGGTGGTGTTAATACCCCCAAAACTGATAGCGGGTTCGAGTTCAATTTGGATACTAGCCTCTCTATGGGCTCTTCTATTTCTATATAATTTTACGATACGAATTATACAATTTTTTTTACATCATTTGGTATCCAATTGAATTAAATAAATTTTTATTGGGCTGTCTTAGCTCCGAACCCACATCCCCCCCCCCTTCGTGGCCGAGAGGTTAAAGGTACTGACATTGTCAAATATTGATAACCTTAAAACCCAAGGGGTGTGGGTTCGGATCCCAGGCAATCCAATAAAAATTTATTTAAATAAAATTGGATACCAATTGATTTAAATAATTATATATCGTTTAATATATATCTATATATAGCCTCAGATGCCGAAAAGACAAAAAACCTACATCCCTTGACTTTTAAGGTTATCAATATTGACAACGTCATGCTTCTAACCACTTGGCTACGGAGTAGGGGGGAAATACAATAATAATAATAATAATAATGTCTCATTTGAGTGAAAGGTTCAAATTTTTCCAGAAGATTTGAGAAAATTAACGTTTTTTATTAATCAGACTGAAACTCTTTCAAGGACCTAATCAAAAATATGAAGAAAATTTTGTCAACATTAACAAAATTTAATAAAAATTACAATTTGTTTCATTATAATAACAAATAATTGTTAGATATTAAATTTTGTTATGATCTCAACTCGCTAAATGAAAAAAATATTAGAGTGGGTGAATGCTGTCAGAGCTAATAAAATATAAAAGGGTATATAAGTACGAGTGGGTATATCTAATTCCCTTAGCAGCAGGTGTTTATTTTGTTTCTTTTTCTCCCCCTATCATTATTTCTCTTGATTTTTCTTTTCGCTTGTCTGAACATGATTCTGGTCATGTTTCTCATTTAATTGGCTTCTGTTCTTCTCCCTTAAGGCGGAGGTCTCAGGGAATCATTATGTAGCACATGACGACGCGAATCTATCAAAGAATTTGTAGAAACAAAAAAGAAAATATTTGTGTTTTAACTTCTGTTAGTTAATTTGTAAAAATATCTTTACATTTCAAGTTAAACATGCAAAGAAAGGTGTGGAAATGTGTAGCTTTTATTTGGATTATATCTCTGGAACCACTCATCGGAAAAGGATTAAATTTAACAACTTTATAGCCCTAAGAGAGGCTAATATTTCTAGCCAATCGGTACGCAGGAAGCGGTCAAAAAGGCCCCCTAGCACCCGCTGAGTCAAATCTTTTGAAATTCGATGAGAATAATAAGTTTGTTTTCAGTCCTGGACCAATTTTCATAACATTTTGTTGAGTGTTAGCGGATTTAATTCTAAAAAAAAAAATTTCGTTATAAGATAATAAACATACGACTATATAGAGAGGAACTCTTTGATTTATTAATCTCTTTGACTTTTTTTTTTCAATTAATGAAAAAATATTTACCTCACGTGACCGAGAGGTTAAAGATATTGAAATTGTGAGAAATGTTAACCTTCAAAGCCAAGAGGTGTGGACTCGGATCCCAGGAAGTTGAAATGAAAATTTATTTAAATCAATTGAATACCAATTAATGGAAATAAATATGCCTGGATAATACTTATCGTCATTAAAATAAATTTGTAATTGTTTAATGTCTATATAATTATAATAAATAATAAAAGATATTTATTTAATAAACAATATGTCCTAAAAATCAACATGACATGATTTGCATACTCGATTGGGTTATAGACAGGTCTCATTTTATATTCTCAAAGGATATAATTAGCTCTGGTTAAATCGTGCGTAAAAGAAAGTATTGCAACCTCTTTGCCTATTTTTTCACTTAATATTTAATTAAAAATTTTTCAATTTCAAAATATCCATAATGTCTTACTTGAGCAAATGTATTACAACCTTTTTTTAGTGATAACTTTAAAAACAAAGATATGCATTCCGGACAATCAGTGTAGACTTTAAGCAGAAATTAAGAGTGAATACGAAAGGATCTTTTTTCATATTTCACATCTAAAATACCCAACCGGAAGAAAGAGGCCAAGTCTTTTGTATTAAAGGGATATACATAAATAGGAAATGGGAGTAGAGTGATATTTGAAAATATTCTAAGTATATATAATAATTATATAAAGCGCGATTTAAATTATTTTACCTTAAACTCATAAATTGAAAAAAATGAGGCACTTGCGGGAGTCGAACCCACGTTCTCCGGTGGGTGTTTTAAACCAAGTGTTATTATAAACTAAGCATCTTTTTCGAGTTTAAGATTTTCAGTTGACTTATACAGTATAGACAGGAATAGAGAAAGAAATTGATATTTTCTAAATTTTAGGCAAAATTCTTCTCATTTTACTGAATAATTATATAGTTGGTGTGGAAAATTTTTTTTATTGTAGATAATATTTTTATAAAATTTAAAAGAAATAAAAAAATTTATTTTCAAATGCTTTTTTAAAGAGAAAAACTGGCAACGAAATTGCAATACTTTCCCACTCTTTTTAGACCTTGCTTAGCATATTCTATAAGAATATAAGATGATCGCTCCGTAACCCTAGCATTTTTGAGATCTTTTTGACGAGAAACTTGAAGATATCTTAAAATTTGTTATCATCATAATACTTTCCACTTACTATTATATATAATGGTGTGGAAAAGTAATGTATTAATATTTATTATCGAAGTAGAGATTTGAATTGTATCTAGAGAAAAAACTTAAAGAGAAGTAGTTATTTATAGGATCCAATGAATCTAAAACTAATAATTTATTAAGAATTAAAAAAAAAAATTAATTAAAATAAAGGCAATTAAAAAATAGATTCAAGAGAATAAATAGGAGGAGGGAGGGTTGCTAAAAGATTTAATTTTAAATAAAACGTAATTCAGAAGGCAACATCTCTATTAGGCACATTTTCGTAGTTTAATAAAGCAGAAAGTTAGGCAAATTCAGAAGGTAAATTTCAAAGGGGAGAGGTTCAAAGGACCAAAGTTGTTTTTCCCGAAGGGCTGTCTATACTCCTTGCTTTGGCACCTGAAGCGTTCAGCCCTCAATTATCTACCAGACAGGATGGACAGAATTCTAAAAGCTAACCCCGAGAAATCCTACAACAACATTCAATCATCACTCTAGGGTTTCATCATCACTAATTGTGAAAGTGTTTAGTGTAAAGCACTAATCTCTAAAAGTGCTAGGGAATTTGAAAACAATTTCTAATGAGAAAACTTGTTTTGGTTAGAACGCTTATTATTTGTGATGGATAAGTAAATTTAATAATTTTTCGAAACCATTCTATTCATATTTATAAGTTTAAAAAAATAAAAAAAATTGTGAATTTTAATTACAACTAACTAAAATAAAATATTGAGTGAGTCCATCAATAAGTTGAACTTGAAAAGAACTTGTAAAAGATTTTATTGTGTGAAAACTGGAAAACGAACTGTAAATGAATCTGGTATAACTGGCAGGTATCCCTGAATAGGACTATCTGTCACATATACCGGAACTGTCAGTTTTTTTACGGCTGTTCAAGTGAACTGAACCGGAAAGAATTTCATTCGGTAAACCTTCTCCTGTATGTGGATCTTGCGACCTCTTATTTTGTAGGGCAGAGAAAAAGGGTGCCATGATGAGATTCCCTCCCTCTTGTTTCTTCTTTTTCATCTCCATATTAAAATATATATTATCTCCTCAATATATTTTTCCTTTTTTTATTAGCTAACCTATCCCCTCTTCTAGAAATAAATGTCAAATCTTCTCACACCATATGATTGCAAAGTCATCCTAACTCAATGACCAATCAGCAGCCTGTCATGGCAAACATTTTTGGATTATAATATTGTATAGATTACTCAAATTTGAAGAAAATACAATTTTAAATCCGTCATAATTGTGCCCAATTCTTTACGATTATTTAATAAATGAAATAAGAGAATATTTGAATAAATTTCATTTTTTTTTTTTTTGGATAATAATTGAAATTACCAACCAACCGAAATACCGGACCGTGTGAATGCATCTCACTGATTTCAGTATATCTGACAGGCATACCCGAACAGGTTTACATGTCAAATAAACCGAAACGTATATAGCAGGCTTTAGGGAGAGAAAGTTACGAAATAAGTAAATTCCCATTCCCTTAAATAGTATTTTGAAACGAAAATGTTTTTTTTTTTTCGCTATAAAAATACATTTTCATTGTTTTGTTATCAAATAAGATGATGTCAATTTTTCATAATTTTATCTACCCTTTTAAAAAATCATATGTGACTTGTTTTAACGAGAAAATAAATTGAATAATAAAAACAAAAGTGAGAGTGTGATTTATCACACGTTGAATTAAGAAGTACGAAGGACTGTTATCAGGAGAAAATGATTAATGGTAAGTGAGAGAAGAGAGGAATGTTTTTCGAGATAAAATTATCATAATGATTTGAATCCTTGGCTTCTTGGCTTGGCTTCTTCTTCTGACGTCGTGCAAGCAAAGGAGAACTTCCAAAAGCCAAATCGAGGAGGTAAAAAAAAAAAAAAAACGGAGATCGATTCTCTATTAGCCATCCATCTTATTTGATCTTAAAAAAAAAAAAAAAAAAAAGAAACTTACATACGGTGAGTGGGAGATTTAATATTATCGACATAAATGAAATTCAAATATGTGATGATTCTTATCAATATCGTTATAATAAATAAAAGTTAAGGTTTATGATATTTTCTAATATTAAAAATATCAAGAACACTTTTTATTTTTAAGTCTTTTTCGG
>JAAAKE020164147.1:0-10967 GCA_010014785.2 Anisolabis maritima
ATAAGCGAGACAGACGCTCAACGAAATAAACAAATTTTTTTGTTTTAATTTCCTGGCTGCTCTTCGGGACCCCAATCTCGAATATCTTTCTAACTTAAAAATCTTTATCCAACCCTCATAAAAAATCTTTTGATCTTTTAGAAATCTAAATTAAATAGGTCCAATCCAATCCAATCAAATTCAGATACTAATATAAATGGTAAGAAAATTTTAGATCCACTTTTTCATTTTGATTATACAAATTTTTTGGATTATCTACTTTAAATTTTTTTTTAATTTTTAAAGAGGTTTGTGACTTCCACCTCCTTATTTTCATTTAATTGAAAGGATTTTTGAGAAAATATAAAATGTATCCCAAATGAGGGATATTTCTTTATTATTAATTTAGGGACCCTCTGTGTAGCAGAGGCTAGCATATTTGTCCAGGCCTACTCGAACCAAATCATTTTACCAGAAATTTAATGAAAACAAATCATAATGTGGAAACTTAGGTAAACTTGTATATCTACCAGCCATCAGAAAACTATTAGTTGCTGTTCTGTGCATCTCGAGAATGAAAAAATTTAAAATTTAATTCCCCTCACTAAAGCACTCTTTAAGACAAATAAACATGTCCGTGAATTAGTATATTGCTCTTCACTCTAGAAATAAAACTAACTTCATTGGGGAATCGATAAAAGGCAACATCCATAAGCGTACTCGTTTTGATATCTGTGCACGAAAGCATCACGGATAAATATCTTATATCTAAATAATACGATAAATTATATAGTCCAATGAATTGAAATTATTTAAAAAATTTCTTAAACAAAGGACATAATGTTGAAATTTTTAAAATTAATATATTCAATATTATACGGATTTTTTTCAGATGAACAACTAAAAGAACAAACAGCAAAATTAATATTAGAACAACATGAAAAAGAAGACAAAGCTGAATTATATCGAAACCTTCAACAAGAAATGGAAACATTAAAAAAGAAACATCAAAATATAATTGAAGAAAATAATACCCTTTCAGTTAAAGTAACTAGTTAATTAGCTTTATAAAAATATTAGAAGAGAAAAACCTAAAAAATCTTCTCTTCATTTTCAGGTACAATCTTTAGAACGCGAACGTTTTGATTTAGAGAAAAATGGTGGGGAGCTTAAAAGGAATCTTGATCAATTACAACAACAGGTTGCCGATCTTCAATCGCAATGTGCGGAACTCGAATCATCGCGCAGACAATTGCAATTGTAAGTGAAATTGATTTAGAGTCAATTTATACTAATTAAATCCTTTTTCACACTATTCTAATTAATTTGTAATTATCTTATTGGGATGTGAATCCAAAGAAAAATCGATAGTTTTAGACAATCAGTCAGTCTCTTGCCCAGTTTTTTTGACTATCGCTAATTCGCCTGATTCTGTCAATTTCAAATGATCGGAAATTTCTCTTAGAATAAACCTTATATCAGCAAATGGAAGTGTGTCATTATATAGACAATACTAAACATATAATATATGATATCAACTTAAAAATCAAAACAGATTACGAATTCTACAATCAGTATTTCGATATTTCTAAATTATAGTTTATTGATAAATATCGCCTTGCTGATTTGAGTTTGTCAGACTCTACCTTAGCCATTGTTAATCTCTAATTCTAATATAATGTTTAAATTATTTGTTTAAGATTGCAAAGCCAATTAGAATCTCGGCAGGCTGATCTGGAACGTTTACGTCAAAGTAATTCTGAATTTGAACGAGAAGTGGCTGCGTGTCGAGCGAGAGAAGCTGAACTTCTAGATTTTACACAGAAACTCACTGAAAAGAATGTTCGACTTCAATCGGAATTTTCGGCTAATGAATCCAAAGTACTTCTTATTTAAATATTAATAAATAAGATAACAATTGCTGATCATCCATCATCTTTCTTGTTTAGCTTCAGGATCTTGAAGCCCAACGGCGCCGATTACAAGAACTCGAAAATACTTTAGAATTAAAAAATAATCAATTAGAGCAAGAAAAGAAACAAAGAACCGAGGAGACCCTTTTAATGGCTAGACAAGTAGCCGAACGTCAGCATAGAGCGGATCAACTAAGTCAACAACTCCAGGATCGGGATGCCGATATTCAAGTGTTGAAGAGAAAGCATACCGCATCAATTAAAGAGTTACAACGTGAGTTGGCGATCTCTAGAAAACAACTTGAGACATCGGCTACCAATGCGCCAACTTTCGTCGTTCAGAATAGCAGCCGGGCGAGTTCGAGTACTTCTTTGGACTGTGATTCAGAAAGGCAGCAGACGCCACCTCCACCTTCCATTATAAATGCTCAGGTGAAATTTACGAGATATACATTAATCGAAAGACTCATTTTCTAATAGTTATCTAATAAACTATAATGAAGAGAGATAAAAGTTCAGCTTACGACTATAGTTTCATTACTTTCTCAATTGTTTGATTATTTTGTAGGTAAAATTCCCGAGATAATTTCAAAATTATTAATATTTCCAAAGATACAAATAATGACTATTTGTTTTATAAACTTTCAACAAATTTTTATATTCTTATATAAAAATGTTCTTATAATATTCACTATGGACCAAAATATAGACTACTAAAACTCGTGAATCTCGAACAGATATGTACGTACGAGCAAAGGTCCAATCAAATATGTTTTCAGAAATAAAAAGTAAATTATTTTGTGCAGTTGATTTTGGAAATTTGTCTCTCGTCAGAGGTAAAAATATTGAAAGTTGAATATTATTTTCATTCATAAATAATCGCGAAGTGGACCTATTATAGTTGGAAAAAGGTGGCAAAACAATTCTGAGAGATTTTAATAAGAGCATTAATGTTTTCAAATTAGGTCCCACCTCTCGACTATTTGTTAATGAAAATAATATTCAACTCTGAATATTTTTTCCACCGTTGGGAGACACATTTCCTAAAACAAATGCACAGTACAATTTTCTTTTTACTACTGCGAAAACGTGTGACTGGAGATTTGACTCGTCAAAAAAAGCACATGTCTGTTCGAGTTCTAAGTTCCACTACTATATATTTTGGCGCATACTGTATTTTTATTTTGTGCATTATCATTCATTTCGTTAATAAGAACAACCATATTTAATTTCAATTAAGATTTTCACTTTGTCCTTTTTTCTTATACTATATTAAATGAGAAAGATCAAACTGGGATAATTGAGAATACGGTATTTTTACTTTTTCTAATGAATCTAATGAATAATTAATATCTTGTTCACCTATGTTAAAAATTACTTTTTATTAATATATTTTTTAGGGAGAAGTTTTAGATCAACAAACTCTTATAGAAAGGATAGTTAAACTACAAAAGGCAAACGCACGGAAAACGGAAAAATTAGAATTTCTTGAAGAGCATACAAAACAATTAGTAACTGAATTACAGCGAAAAACTCGGATCGTTCAAAGTCTTGCTCTCCGGGAAACTCCGGGCGCTCTTGCCAGCAATGCTATGGATGCCAATAAGGTAGGTAACATTTCATTAGATATAACCTCCGAATTCCTTGCTTATACAGATGCTTTTTATTACCATTTTAAATAATTTATCTAACATAGAAAAATTTTATTCATTAGTGCTTTTCATTTAATATTCAACTTGCAAAATTTAAATATTTTAAGCTCATCTTTTAGCCAATGATAAAGTTGAGGAAAATAGAATACCCTATCCTTCCATTTTCATTGTTTAATTAGAAAAAAATATCAGAAAACTTTTGATCGAAGCAGGGCTATTCAACTTGAAGACCTAAACATAATATTTTTTAATTCCTCTTGCCTTATCCGCTTGTTGGTGTCTATTTCTATTGTCTCTGCAGAATAGCATACCATTGCATAAGGATTTTTAGCCAAGATATCCTTCTTCTAGGTCCCTGTTGCTGGGTATTTATTTTTTAATTAGGAAAGAAAACAATCTAGATATAAAATTTTTATTATCACTATTATATTTTTCAGACCCATCCAATTAAAATATTAGATTTAAAAATTCAAAAACGAAAAAATACACTATTTTAACACAGAAATAATAAACATTATATTAAAATTAAATAAGGTGGAGCATAGCTCCCAGTGATCTGCTTTACCTCCAGAAAACTGACTCACAGATAATAACAAATTATTTAGAGTAAAAATATATTTAAATACTTGTTTACAGCAACAATACATAGAGTATTAGAATTCCATAGACCACATAGTCTTAGGAGGTGGGTGGGGATCTCCTCATTCGCCAAATGATGTTTTACAAGTTATTTGTTAATTAATTTATTATTTTTAATCTATATATTTGAATAATCTTAGTCTAGAGATAAATCTCAAGAATAATAAAGTAAGTATTTAATTTTGGTATTTGAATTGTTTCTTGTACAATATCTCTCAGGAAAAATTTTAGAATGCAAAATTGATGTAATTATTTATTCTCTTTTAAATTTCAAGCTGACACATTTAAGGAATTCGCGTAAAATAAGGGTAGGTAGGATTCATATATTCCTAAAATTTTTAATTCAAATAAAAATGATTTTTTAATACAAAAAATATAATTTGAAAAATTTACGACTCAAATTTCAAAAGAAATATTTTTAGAAGAAAAATCTGCTTTTTTTTTTAAGAAAAAATGAAATCTTTAATAAATTGCTTAAAATTAAAATTTTATCTCAATTAATGATATTATTTTACTTCTTAAAATTTTACATACTAATTTTTATTTACCTTTGCATTTTTTTTACTTCCTAAATAGAAAATTATCAGCATTATAATAAATGGACTGATAAGTTTGTCCCTAAAACACAATTTTTTTATTCTTTAATATAATCTCCATTTTGCTCAATATGTAATGAGATCGCAATTGTTATTACTATCTTTAAATATATACAAATCGGCTCAATATATTAATAATTAATATTAATTGAACCAGTCATCAGTTGTAGAGTTGTCTTCTTTGTTTCCATTACATTTTCTTTCATGGTTTAATCATTATTCTCATCATCACCATAAGCATATACCTTCATGATCATTTTTCTTTTTCAAAGATACCAGAGGAAGCCGATTATTCTATTTTCAGTTTGAATAATATAGGTTCTGGATTCTTTGCATTTATTCTTCACAATTCATTTTTGTCTTAGTCCAAACTTCCTGGTTTCAATTCAGATAAATCTTTTACGCGATGTCTTTGATCGTTTTTCGTTCTATTTTTCGTTGATTCTAGCAGACCACCATAGACCAGATAGACTAAAAACCTTTAATTTAAGAAGGTAGATGTATTGGCAACGCGATTGTTATTGTTATTGTTAAATAATTTTCGTTATTTGCAAAGGGCTCATTATTTTAACATTAAATATATATAATTATACATAATAATATAACAAAATTTCTCTACAGGAGTTTTGAGGAGTATGACAAATCACGCTATGAGAAAGAAATTAGAACATGAAGTATATTGAGCTTAAAAGAAGACTGTTAAAGAATAAAAACAATAATGTTCAATACTTTTACCCTGTCCCCATCCATTATTAAATAATCTCAAAATGTTTGGCTTTTCCTTTTTTTCGCGCGATGTCTTTGACTATAAAGGCTTGCCTATCGATTTTTCAAGATCCTTACTTATTTATAAGAAATTTTTTATGAACTTCATTAATCTTAACTCCTAATCCTTGAAATGATTACGCTGCTGTTTTTTTACTTATGCTTGCCAATTACCATAATTTCCTATTTAAATTTATTTCATTACTTTTATGCTGGAATATTTAATTTTAGAGCTCTCGCATTCACATATTTGTCTCTAATTGATATGTATATATGTATATGTATCTAATTGAATGTAACATTTAATGCTAGTTTTTGAATCTCTCAGGCTGAACTCGCTAAACACGGAGGAATTATGGCTGCTATATACGGAGGAAAGAGCCAAGATGGGACGATGACACTTGAATTGAGTCTTGAAATCAACAAAAAACTTCAGGCAGTCCTAGAAGATACTCTCTTAAAAAATATCACACTCAAGGTAATTTTTTTGGTAGGATTAGTAGATTTAAAAATTAGAGAAAGGAGCCCCCCCCTCCCCCGAGTCCGACATTTTTGACCAGACCAAAAAGTCTAATAAAAGGAATGTTGAAATTGAAGTCGTATCATTAATTATTCACAAGTATAACTTTATTTTAATTATCTATTATATATTTAATAAAATTTTATTTAGATGTTACCAGAGACTTTCTCTTTATTATATGAATCACTTGATCTCTGAATGCGTCAAATATAAATCTAAAATCTTGAATCATCAAGTTATCAGTGTGATTGATATTACACTACGAGGTGATCTGAAAAGTTTCCGACCCATCACCTTATTATTATTTTGCAGAGAAAGATGCCGAGTACTATTTGGACGGGTTAAAGAGATGGGAGAAGTGTGTAGACTTACAAGGAGACCATGTAGAAAAATAAAAATAAATTTGAAAAAAAAATGTCATATCTTTGTTAAGTCGGAAACTTTTCAGACTACCCTTGAATATTTCATTTTATCTTCTTGAGATAAAAATCTCTTTAAATTTAAAGGAAAAATCAGAGGAATAAAGTTTCAGACTTACGAAAACAAATTATTGGAAAATTACATTTCTCCTGTTAAGAGCCATGAGGCAAAGACAATTTTTTTCACGCATTTATATGAATGAACCAACATATGAAAGGGGATGTATACTGTATGAAATATCTTCTCATAAATCACTTGAAATTTATATTTAATTGTAATTTGTGAATAGTTTAATTCAGGAGAGACTACAACCATTCCATCACACTTATGCTCCGTTTGACTGTTTAACTTGGCAAATGAGTTAAATTAAATAGATCTATTTAGAAGGAATTTTTCTAAAATTAAAAAATTTATTTTAGGAGAATATTGATACTCTTGGTGAGGAAATTGCAAGACTTATGAAAAACGAGTCATAATAAGAAAAAGTAACGGAACTAATCATCATTTAAGACTGATAGAATTTCTCTCCTCGTCACTTCTACGTTCTTCGAAATATTCTCTCTGTAATATATTTATTTTTACTCCATTTTTTATTTCTTTATTTTAGAAAAATGCAACTAATAACAGTATTGGCAGCAAATAGATACTGAGCGTTCATAAACATAAAAGGTGCCATTTATTGTCTATAATGAAAATATAATTTTATTTTTATTTATATATAGGAAAATAATTTTAAAATTATGCCAATATAATCAAACCCAAAATTAATTGATAATTCTTATTGCTTAGTTGAGGATTTGAGCATGCCCAAGTAGAGATGTTGAATTCGCAAACAGGTAAATAAATCTTCCATTCACTTTTCTATTTGATAATGTTTATATAAAGTATATGTAATTATGATTATAAAAGTGTAGAGTATTTATTTGTAAATATGATTATAATTAGGAATTATTTTTGGGATCGAAATCACCTCCATTGGATAGCCAAAGATGATAATAATTTTCAAAAAAGGAATTGGTTTAGAGATTTTCTTCGATGTTATATGGGAAAAATACTAGTATTTTTTATTCTCCATTTGCGACTCCAACATCGGTATATACAGATTAAGCAAACTTCCAATACAACATCGATGAAATAAATAAGCCTGTTAATAATTAATCATATCTATATAAAGTATCACTGAAAAAGTGTTGGCCTTAAATAAATCTATAATATAAATTCTTATTACACCTTAGGCCTGATTCAAAGGTTATATTTTAATAGATAATTTTATTGCGTAATGCATAAAGGATTATTTACTTGGATTGTTTATTTGTGGAAAATACCACTGTTCATGTGTATCAAAAAGGTTTTATATATATATATATATACTTTTCTGGCATGCATGTTTTTCACTGGTTCAAATGTATCTATTGACAAGCTTTATGCATTACGCATTAAAATTATCTATTAAAATATAAGCTGTGAATCTATCATTATAGGCGCCATTTTATTAAATTGATTTACAAATTTTCTTTATGGATTATAAATAGGTATTCAAATATGAGCATATGCGCTTTAGATCTGGAGGTTCTCTGCGGTTTTTTGCCTAAAGGGATCTCTACTGCAAATATTGGTTAATAGCATCACATCAGACATGGAGAAACTCTGGCCTAGGAAACAGAAAATAATTTTGCTTGCTCATGAGCAGTGATTTTTATATACTTACAAATGTTTTAATTTTTCATATCAACAAAAAAAAAGTTGAGGCTAAGGGACTAAACCGATAATTCAAAATTTGTGACTCGACGAAAAACATAAATTTTTTCACAAGTTTTCATAATGATGGACCAAACGCCTATTCGTAAATTCATCGCACATAAACAAACTTATTAATTGTTCTTGTATTGCTTTAAAATATTGATTCATTCTATTTCTTCAAGTTTAAGCACTTTCTGAATCCATAATTTTTATTTCAAAAACTAATCGGGCTTTCTGGCAAGAAGTAAAATTAACCATCCATCTAAGGCCTTTGAACCCAGGGATCCCGGACAAAAGTCAGGCCCCTCTTTAGACCTCCTTTTGATATTTCACTTTCAAATATGATTGCTGGCTCTTTAAATTAAAATTTAATTTTTTACAAATACATAAATTAATTTTTCAATGGCGTTAAAAATAATTTATAATAATAAAACCTATGCACAAAATTAAAACATGAAATGCAATTTACATTTTGTTCAGTCAAGGATTTAATGTCCTCTTTTTGAGACAAATGATAACCATTTATTTTCTTAGTGTATTATTTTTTCTTTGCATCGCATTTATTTTTTATATAAGAATAATTTGAAAATTAAATAACTTCCAATGATATGAATAATTATTAACACTTAATTTAATTTTTTTTTTGAGGAGGGCAAAAACCACATCCGAACTTACTCTTTTTGAATTCAGAGGAAATGAGTATAATAATAAGAAAAAACAAATTAATTCCAAAATTTACTTAAAAAAAATTTTTTTAGAAACTCCATCTTCTTCTTTTGACTTTCTTTTCAATTTTAATCTCGAATTGGAAATTTATTCTCCTTTATCCTCAGCTCAATTTTTTTTAAGGCAGCAAAAACTGCTTCTGGAAATAAATTTTTTTTTATTTTTTACTTTTTTAACGAAGTATAATAAAAAGCTGTAAAATAGAAAATTTTATTTATAGATTTAAATTCTTTATTAATTTATTTAAAAAAAAATATTTTATATTATTGTAAAAAATGTATTATTATTATTTATTAAAGATTTTAAAAACTGTTAATTTTCTATTTTTTTTTTGGAATAGAGTTAAATATGAAAATATTTTTGACTTTTGGTCTTACTCATTTACTCAATTAATACATGGTGAACATGTGGTTTAGCAAAACCACAAATTTTCTTTGGTTAAAACCGAGCTGTTGCCTTTCAGATAGTGGTTAAATGGAATCCGCAGCAAAAAACGTGAGAATAGATAATGTTAATAATAAATTTAATTCTTTTTTCTTTATATTTAAACCAAGTACCTACGTCGCTTTTCAATAATATCGGACAAAAAGAGTACTAGTATCTTATTGAAGTTTTTTTTTATTTTTTTTTTAACTCCCTAACGATTTTGATTAAAGTCATTATAATTATCTATTTTTTAGATGAAGTTTAAAAATGAATTCATCATTCGTCCCAAAATTCTTTAGGTTTTGTGCTATTTTCTCATAAACTGCTCTTATGATTTTTAAGAAATTTGCTCTATATACATGTATAATAAATAAGTTAAACTTTAAGATTTAATATCATTTTCCACATCAACATAGTGTGGGGCCGTAGGCTTTCGGTTTTAAAAAATCTATAGAAAAGGGAATAAATATAGTTGCCAACAAAATTAAATATTTTTATATCCTATATTAGATAATAAACAATTTAATTGGTTGTTTCATTTTTTTTGCTTTTAGGCTAAATTTGGAGTGAAAAAATTTTTGGTATTTATTTCTTGAGAACTGATATACTATCATAAAGAGAAAATAGTTCGACAAAGAATATGGTGTGACAGCACATCATATTGCTTTTATCTAAGCAGAGAAGACAAAGTTTTATGATACGCTCTCTATTAAACCTCTCTATGTTTTTAGTCATTTTTCAACAACCATTTAGGCTTAGTCTTTATTTATTTAAATTAATTAATTCCCAATTTAAATACTTTTCTGTTTAAAAATAAATAAATACCTTTGCTTACGATCCACTGATCACTGAAATTCTAAACTTTAAAAATATCTCAATTTTAATTGAATTAAATTACTAAAAAATCTGAATTATGAATGAATTATTTTTAAATTTTTTTACAAAAAATAGACTAATTTTATCATATTTAATGCACTTCATTTGTATTATTTATTATCAACTATTTTCATCTTCCGATGGAAAAAAACGATAAGATTGATATAATCATCCTCAGAAATTAATAAAAACGAAAATCGATTTGTGAAAAAAATGCCTAATTGAAAAAAGGGCTATTTCCGGCGACAAGAACCAGAAGTTTTTCAAAAAATCATGATAACTCAAAAATGATTTCACGGAGACCAATAGAATGTTGTATACGTACATTATATCAAAATCGGAGGCAACAGTTAAAATTTAGTCCACTTCCGGCAGCCGAAAATAGTACTTTCTTTTTCTAAAAATCGTTAAAATAAGTTAAAATAATGAGACAAGTCAAAGACATATAATTTAGATACTTTATATCTAGTAAAATTACTTTATATATAGAAAAATTTTCAGGTGGGGGCAAGTTTGGAGATAAATAATACCTGCACCATTAAAATAAAATTAGTTATAAATAAATAAAGTAAAAAAATCATAAATCGCCATCCCTAATCTCAATCACTTATGATTATAATTTGTAGAATTTTTTGTTCAATTCCACGAGAGGGGCGGGGGGGGGGGGGGGGGGGGGGGCCCCCCTGCGGTGTCCGCGGGCGTTGAATATGAGAAA
>JAAAKE020164158.1:0-11845 GCA_010014785.2 Anisolabis maritima
TTTTTTCGAGTAGTATTCAAAGCAAATTAGAATTATTAGCATAATATATAAAATAAATAAAATATTTGTGGAATTGAATTACAATTTATTATTTTTTCAATTTCAAATGCTTTTTCTATATTTTTTTTTTTTAGGTTCGGGGAATCCCAAATTCTTGGACGCCCCAGACAAAGTCCCGTTTTTATCTACTATCGTTGTCAATCATAATATACTAAAAAAAAAATTCAAGATGAATACTAATATGTGATTGTATATAGAAAAAAAATTTAAAAATAGAAGGATTTATAATTTTCTTGACCTTTATTTTCATTATCAAACCCTTTGTTGTCCTATAATGCTAAACAAGTAAATTTCAAATATTTTACAAATACAATTTGCTGGTCCTAGGTTGGTTGTTTAGCAGGTTACCCAAATATTCTCCAAGCAAAACAAAACAAGGTGCTTGTCAAACATGTCGTCTGATACTATCAGAGAAAGAGGGAAAGACATCTACTTAACGACGATACGCACTTATAACAGTCAAAATTTCTTATCTTATGGGCTTACCAAAATTATTAAAATTTAAGCATATTAAAAATTATTATTGTTTTAAATAAAGTACTTCTAAATATCAATTTAAATATATTAATTTATTAGAGTACATGAAGTGAAAAATTTAATTTTTTACTTTAATGAAATATATATTAAAATAAATAAAATATAAAATAAATTAAAGCTCTTTTGTCACATAGATTTTACACTTTTTAAGCCTTTATATTCATTTTACTTATAATTTAAATTTTTTCATTTTCCAATATACTTTTCACACACCTCTAAAGGGTTAAAAGAAGTAAAATTCAAAATATAAAAAATTCTCAATGGCCAACAATATGATTGCATTTTTCTAATAGCTGATTTTTTTTTTATTTCTATCGTTTTACTTTTAAATAATATTCTTATACAATTAATTATTTATTATAGCAGTTTCTAAAAATATTTCGCTGACAAAAAAAAATAAATAAATAAAAGCATTTTTAAGCAAGACTCTGTTCCTATCTGGATGATCCAAACTTTCATAATCTATTAACACAATCTACGTTTTTATTCACCAGTAATTTCATTTTCCAGAAATTTTGTCTTTCTGATTTATATTGGACTTAGAGATTGATCATATTGTTTTTATATCAAATCGCAATTTATTTAAATTCTTTAGCGGAAGGTGAAATGGATATTCTGTTTTTAATTTGATTCACTTGATATAAGTTACAAATAGAGTATAAATTTATAGACAAATATATAAAATAATTATAAATCACACCCGTTTTCATAATAGGCATTAGTTCACTCTAGTATATAAAAACTAGTAGTAATTATTTCATATAAGTAATTAAAACTTGTTGCACAACAATTTTTTAAAATAAATCTTAATATTTAAGTATATAATTAAAAGGCTGTTTTACTACCCTAAAATAATTAAAACAAATTAAAAAAACTGTGTTGGTTCTTTTGGATTTGGTAAAAATGAGAGGTTAATGTAAATGTATAAATTTTTTTTTTTTTGATGATTAAATTATTAAATATGAGTAAACAAGAGCTTTTAAGTTTTTTTACCAAAAATAAAAAGTTATAATAAAAATAAAAGAGACTCAGGTCTAAAAGACCCAAGATACGCATCCAAGTGTTAAGACAAAATTAAATACTGAGCTCGAATTAAAAAGATGTGCAAAGATCCTAATAAAATATAGAATTAATTTTAATTAATATTCTTAATGAATATCGGACACTTATAATCATAATATGAATTAAAATTTATAATATAATAGATGTTCTGCTTCTAAGAATAGAATAAATCATGTTTTGTTGTAGCAAGGTTTATTATTTTTTAATTAGCCTAAACAAAATTATTAAATTTGAGTAGGAAGTTGACAAACATCAAAACATAAATAATTGTATTTAATTATACTATAATAATAAGATACAAATATTAATGTTGCGTAGAGTATATTGAATTATTTAATCCACATGTACGAGTAACCATGGATCCTCTCACAACTTCAGAGGGCTATTATAAAATTTATATTTTAGTTTTTAGAGAAAAGATTGAAGAGATTTCCTGCCATCGACAGGATGGTGGCGATTCAATAGTGTCTGGATTCGTCTTTTAGCAAATTTAGTAATCGGCCTACTTTAAACACAGAAAAGAATTAATGTTTTGTTCAAATAACATCGATCTTAGAAATTTTAATTAACTTTTTTCGGTAGTGAACAGCTTGTAAATAATAATAAAAGATGGATATAATTGATAAAAAGATTTTCTAGTTAAGATGATATTTCAATCTTTTCAAGAGATTTCAGATTCTATATAAATATTTTTTTCTTACTATATATTAAGTTTAAAGTGAACGTGAAGATGGGCAGAAAATAAAATTTGTTGTTGTTCATTAGCTTCGCTGGTTTGAAATTGTTGAGTTGTAAAAATATAACTATAATCATTCTAACAAGAATGACTTAGCTACCGATGAAGTAGCGATGGAGTTTTTTTTTTTATTAATAATATATCAAATTATCGTTTATATACAAAATTTTGGATGTAATATAAATTAAAGGTGAATACCCTGAGAAGATGATGATGCTTGGATTGTTTGAAACGATATTTTTTTCAGATTATTGCTGTTAATGACTTATAATCATACTAGTATAAAAACAGGGTTTATGTTTGGTCCTTTTCAAGGAGTAGGAGCTGCTGTGTCACGCAGTCCGTGATAGTTTTAGATAGAGTTGGGTAGTTACACTCCGATAACACGAGGATCTCCTAAATTAGAACATATATCCACCTTTTAAATATATTAGGTTGGAAGAAAGGAAAAGGGAAAAAGAAATAAGATTGAGATTTAGAATAGTTTAGGAAAGATATGTGATTGGATAATCAAAGTGATATTCTGAAGGTCTATAAGGTCCAAATATAATACCAACATCTATCGAAATTTGGAAGATATAGTAAAAGTATAACAAAGAATTATATGAAAAAACAATACATAATTTTTATAGAGTAACGTGTATAAATTGCCCGCAATGGTCGTTTGGAAATTACGGTTCCCGGCATTGAATGCTTGTAATATCTTCTATGTATAAAATAGAAGCTAAAAACATTCTAAAACGATTAATTAAAGGACTATGTGGAGCTATCGTTCTTCTTATAACGTAATTTTTTTTAATGTAGAATAGCCAGCCTATTCAGTATTTATATTGAAAGTAATAAATATTATTTATCTTCGACTATTTATTTAAAATATAATCTCAGATAAATCATTTTCTCTATTCTCTTTCCATAGAACGAGGTATTAAATGTTCTTATAAACTTTTTTTTTAAGATTTATTTTAATGGATCTTAGTCCAAAGTAAGAGTTATAATGTGAAGTTTAGTTCATGTTACATATATAAAATAATATAAATTAAAGAATTTTAAGTAACATTCTAAGTTTTAATTAAAGTGAATAAATAACAATATATATTCAATCAATCTTTTCTAAAATTGTGATAATATTTTGAAATTATAGAAAAACAATCAATGAAATGAACATTAACGATAATAGGGTTGAAAATATAAAGAAAATATATCGTTGAACTTAGTTTAACTGACTATTTTAGAAGGGGTAAAGGATAAATTGTAGTGTTAAACTTTGAACAATGAATTTTCTAATACGTTCTCTAGACTGCTATAGTAAGAGCAAACAACCAAAAGCAGAAAAATTTATCAGGAATTTCAATATGAAATATGTACAGTGATTACTCTTAACGTTTAAGTGATATCACTTGTTCAAAATTATCCAACAGTGTTTGTAAATGATATAATAGGCAATCATTTTCAAAATAAAAAACCGAGAAATATATAAGTTCAAAAGTGTTATTCTCAAATCCAAAAATTTTTTTAAAATGATGTTAGAAAATAGAAAAAGATAAAAAATATGAACGATTGAAATATTGGATAAGTAATTGCGAAATCGAAACGTGATCTCTAATTGTAAATGAGCAAAATGAAGCAGGTCATTGGCCTTGGCCACGTGGGTAACCACGTGCTTCAGACAAATGAAGGCAGATTGGAGGAGGGGCAATGCTTTTAAAATCACGTGGTGCAGGTCAGAGTGAGACGGAGAGGAGCAGCGAGGGAGGAGCACCAGCACCCCCACTCGCCCCCAAATGCACTTACCCTCCCTCCGCGGCTGATCAGCTGTTTCCACGGCTTGACAGATAAACACACACATACATATACACTCAAACACATACACGGACACATGGCCATCGTATACACACAAATACATATACACACTCACACAGACACACATACACACGGTCTGAAAAGCCCGCCTGCGCGCAGGCGGCGACGGCCGCCGCCACCTCCACCATCCTCCTTGATCGTCAATGCTCGCTACGGGGCCAGGCCATCTGACAGCTCTCTTCCCCCATCAGATCTCCCTTTCAAATTACTATCTTAGCATATAGATTATATATACTAAACAATATTGAGTCTTCGTTTGTTTATAATATTTTAAGAATAAGAATCTTGATCTAATAAAGTGTTAAAAAATTTATTGGCCAACAATTTTTTGTTGTTCTTGAAAGTATTTTGATCTAACTACATCCGCCCTCCAGGGCCGAGAGGTTAAAGATATTGATATTGATATTGTCAATATTGATAATATTCAAAGCCAAGGCGTGTGGGTTCGGATCCCATCCCAATCCGAAGAAAATTTATTTAAATCAATTGTATACCAATTAATGTAAATAAATATGCCTGGATCATTGTGAAAATATATTATGTATCGTCTATATGTCTATATGGCCTCAAATGCCGAAAAGACAAAAAATTAACTACATAACAATTGAAAATTACATATTTGAAGTTGATTTACTAAATTGTTCAAAATTAACTTAGTTCATAATATTTTCAAAGATTTAGGAAGATTAAAGATGCAAACGACATCCACAGAATTGACTTACACTGAAAGTCTCTTAGATATCTAAAATTTGTTTAAAATTTAATGACTTACGGTTTGGGACAAATGCCTATGTTTAAAAAATAAGGATACTACATAAAAATCTAGAACAAATTTGAGTGATTTACTAAAGTGTTCAAAATTATATCATTCCGTGCAATTTTTTTAGTCTTTTCGGCATCTGAGGCCATATAGACTTTAAAAGATATACAATCTATATTAATTACGAGACATATAAACCAGGCATATTTATTTATACCAAATGATATCCAATTGAATAAATTTTCATCGGAGTGATTGGGATCCGAACCCACACCCTTTGGCTTTGAAGGTTACCATTATTGACAATCTAAGTTTCTTTAACTTCTCGCCAAGTGGGGGGATTATACGAGGGTGGTCTGAAAAGTTTCCGACCTAACAAAGATACAAAACATTTCTACACACTTCTTCCATCTCTTTAACCCGTCCAAATAATACGCGACGTCTTTCTCTGCAAAATAATTGTTTACGAAGGTGATGGGTCGGAAACTTTTCACCACCTTGTAAAAGTTGTAAAGATTGAGAAGACTAAAGATAATGTAAAATGCATTCAAAGATTGACAAAACACAAATACACAAAATGTGAATTAGGGGATCCTTAACCCTTAAGGTAACCAAAATATATTAAAAATCTATGACTATCCAATAGTTTTGGATAAAACATTATTCATTTTATGATGATATTAGCTGATCTATATAAAAACAGAATATTGCAATTGTTAATTTTTTTTGCATTTATTATTGTATATAATATTAACATTTGAAGAATCAAAGGGGAAGCTAACTGGAAGCTAATCAATAAGATATTTACTTAAATATAAGATTCTAAAAGAATATACGTATTTAACTCCATTAGTTTTATCAAATAAACAAGGTATATAAAATTAATCAGAATTCAAATATTTTTTCAAAAAGGGAAAACTGTAGGGAGATATTATGGCTGGCATTGGTTAGAAAGACTGTAATTCAAGAGTCATTTCATGTCTCATTTAACGACACGATCGATGATCTCAAGAAAATTATTCATTTCAAATCAAAGTTTGGACGTGGATAGATTTAAAGAAATAACAATCAGTTGAATCAAAAAAGAGCAAAAAAAATATTGTTTACTCTTTCCTTGGGAGTTCCGGTCCCCGGTGGTAAGACGACTTACTATTTGGAGAAATCTGCTTGCCTATGAAATAATTAGGGCCCAATTAGAGAGTACTTTTCAGAATTTCAGGTTTATAGAGAGGCAAAACAGCCTCATTATCTTCAACATTGTGAGTTAATTAAATAATAAGCGATTATCTCGGTAATCTAGAGTGAGGCTCACATGTTAATTAAGGGCAAAGGGACAAGGGGAGAAAGAAAAATCGCGCTTTTCAGCACATGTGACGTTAATGCTGATTAATTGAATCAGGGGTTGACATTTCTTCTTTTGGATGAATCATTAGATTGTCATCTTTCTTATCGAATCGTGACCACGTGGTATCTCTAAGTTCAATGCCCCGATTTCGATAAAAATAACGATGACGTCATACGTGTGCACCAACCAAGGTTTATCAGCAATTAAGTGGCGTGTCTAGTGTTTACATTTTGCAGGCAAGGTCACGGTGGATTGAGAAGAGATTCGAACCGCGACCTTGACTCAAATAATGGCATTTTTTTATTCTCTCTCCCTTCCGAAATTGCATATGTACAAATAAATAGAGAGGTTGGAGGTTTTGCAGTTGGGTCCTCCTCCGGTTAGCAGCCAACAACCTACCACCGACGACCGACCGTCCGACGACGTCGACGACGATCAATACGCGGGCCTGAAGCCGGGGGAGCTGGAGCGACATGGCAACGCTGTACACCAAGCCAGCCCTCTGGCTTGGGCTGGGACGATGTGGCAACATCGTCGCACTCTATGCATCGCTGCAGCCAAGCGAGGAGGGCCTCGCACAGGTGCATCACCGCTGCTGGCCAGAGGACAAACATTCAGAGAAAACCTCCCTTGGATCAGCTGATCGGTAGCAAATAATTTCGGATTAATGGAAAGTGAATGAGAAGAGAGTAGAGAATGAATCCGATCGCAATCGGAATGCCCGTGATGGCTTTATAGCTCGGGACAAACAAACACAATTAGAAAAACTTGTTTGCAATGCTGCCTGACTTGTGTAGAAACGCATTTTATCTGCTAGGCGATTAGCCGACACAAACGGAATACATTTATTCGGACGTTTAAATGCTATTAAATGTAATTCGTTTTTTTAACCAACCCTCCTCCTCTCCCTTTGACCGCTTTGTTTATTTATCAGAGAGCATCGTTTAAATTCGAGAGAATGCAATTATGACGCGCAGCACAGGTGCGGAACAGAGAGCGAGAGAGAGGGAAAAAAAATCCAGGCAATAAATCAAAAAGACCTATATGAAATGGAAAATAAATAAATATTCAATTGAAGAGATAAAATTAACCAATTTGCATTCTATTGCAATAATTAGATTGGTAATTTATGAAATTGCTTTAAATACCAAATTTAAAAAAAATTGATTTCCATTAACGCCAACATTATAAGCATTTTCAATTTAATTTTGATAATTAATTAGTTCTTTGTTTTCCAGAATTTATCAATCCTGGAATCACTTTGTGTCACATTTGGAATAAAATTTCACAGAACTTACACCCTTTCTTTCTGGAACCAATAAATTGTAAATCTATAAGAGAAAAAGTGGAATAAGAGAAGGGTTTTTGTTTTTGACATCAACTTTTCCATCAAAATCCTTTCCCTCCCATATAATTTTATTTTGACTTAAATTATTTAATATTTAGAGGGAATGAGGAAATAAATGGAAATTCGATCATTTTTTTTATAGAGGTGACTTTATAACTTAAGATTTGTTGTTTGAATTTGGAGAGTTGTTCTCTTTTGGTTCTAAATGGAGAGAGTTGTTGCTGTGAATTACTGAAGGAGAAACCAAATACCAGAAAGGAATTCCAAATATACAAAAAAAGAAAAACGGGACATTCGAGATTTGAAAAGGGATCTGAAGAATTTCCTTGGAAGAGTCCTTTGATTGATTTTGGCGTCCTTACGTTACTGATTGTTAGTTGGAAACTATTCCAAAAGGCTGATCATCAGCATGATAAACTTATCGACGTAGCCATTGTAGGGAACAAATAAAAAACAAGTATTGTTATCGATTTTCCATTGTTTGGCAGATGGGCAATAGAGATAGTTGCAGTTGTTTGTGGGGAGGTGGAGTTGTGTGCGTTTAACAAAAACAGACAAAGGGAATGAAAAAATTCCAAACTACTAGTCTGATGGCGATTGTCAACAAAACAGTTTGAAATATCCAAAATATTATTGTACTGCATGTAAAGATAATATTTTCAGCCAACAAATTTATATCGAAATACATGTTAGAAATGTATAATTATCTATTTTTTTTTTTTTTTTGAATATATTGATATTTATCTTTATAAAATAATAAATTACATAAATTATAAAAACCTTTCCTAAAAAAATTCTAATTATAATAATAAGAACCCTGACAACATTATGAAACAAATGATATATGAATAGTTAAATATAATTTCGTATAAAAAATATTTCTATATATCATAAAATTATTCTACTTTAAATTTTATAATTTGGCAAATTGACTGATTGCGTTAGCACTAATAGGAAGAGAGACTCAACAATCAATTGTTCATATTATAATATACTATCCGTCTTAAAAGAGATTGGGCAAATGCTATCGTTTGTTTAATTTTAATTTTGGAGGAATACATAAAATCAAAAATAATAAATTTCATAATTTTAAAGACAATATGAAATTGATAATTTTGCTTTCATGTACCCCTCTAATTATCCATTAAAATTGAACAAAAGTTTGTGTTTATCATTTTTCTTTTGAGACAGGATAATATAAAAAATTCAATTTATATAAATTCAGATAGGTTGTTTACAACCCATTAGTGGCGTAGTTAGAATTATTGTTTGGAGAGGATGGGAGGAAGGAGGGGCAAATAAAAAATATTTTTGTCTGGTCTTGAGACTTATTTGTGATTCTTATTAGAAATGCAACTTAAACTTATTTTTTTTGTAATTTTTTTCATGTTTCTATTGACATTTTATCTTAATATTTGCAATTTTCTCATCTCTCCTTGAATATGACAATGATCATGTGGGTCTCGTACCTATTTTTGTTGGTCATTAACCGTCTCAAAGTATAAATTTGGGGTTTATACTTAATCATTCACTCATTTTACTAATTAGTGAAGTAGTTTGTTGTAAAATTATGACTTAATCTTTTAATTGGAAATTTGGACTTGAGAGAGGGTTGTTTCGGCTAATAATCTATTAACATTTGAAAAAGATATTTTTAACAAAACTATTTTCTTTCTTAATAAAGGAGGGTGTATTTTTTGACAACGTTATTGAGGGCCAAGAGAAAAATCTTTCACAATTTTATCTATCCGCAACAATTTTTTTTTTTATTTTTGTAATAAAAAAAATCAAGTATAAACGAAAGGCAACAAAATCGCCAATGAATCGTAAGCAAAAGTGAAGAAGCTGTTGTTTTAAAGGCAATATTGTGCAAATAATGCTCTCTTTTTCGAGTATGCAAAATAAATTCCTCCTCCTAAAAAAAGATAATAAACATCCCCCGAGCAGAGAGAAGATGTGCCACTCAATCATCGCAGGGGACACCAGCTGTTTATTCTCGTTAATCCGTTTGTTTACGACGTAATCAAGAACGATGTGGAAACGTAAACAAAAATGGATAATTTTATCTCGTAAAAGACGGATTACCATTTGTTATTCTTTTATTTAGATTTGTTTTGTAAAAAGGCCTCATTATTATCTGGTCTTATATAAATAGGCCTAATATCTCAAATCATTTTTAAAGCAAAGGTATACTTAATAAGAAAAATTATTATTCGAATAAAAAAAATTGTTAAATTAGTCTGGTTTTTTTTTTTTTTTTTTTTAAATAAAAATATCAAATAAATGTCTAATGCTCAATTAAATGAAAAATGGGACTTAGATATAAGGATGTTTATTACGAATATCTAGTTAAAACATCCAAAACCTAGAGAGAAGGAACTTATTTATATGTGCAGTAAATTTGTTTGTAATTAAGCCTCCAGAATTTATTCTAACCATTCTACTTTTTATCCATTTAATTTAAATTGGAATATATATAAATTTATAAAATATTGTGTAATAGGGAGTAAATAATAAACTTTGTCATATGGTATGGTATAATTCAAGGGTTAGAATATTGAGCAAAGGATTTATTCAATTCTATTAGATATATGGTAAATATGAGTGGATAATAATTATATAATAATAGCGTGTGTATATCTTCAATAGTGGATTTAAGATATGGGAAGGTCGTTTACTTCTTTTAGGAAATACAATATTTCGGCGATAATTTAAATATGTATTCAGTTATATGTGTACTTTCTTGGGATTATACTGGGATGGGTTCCCGTTTTCTTCCTTAGGAGAAGACATAAGTGAATGTGTTGGATTAATTCTCACAACTCTCTTGTAATTTTAATGTGATTCTCAAAGATTATGGGAATAATATATCAAGTGCAGGGCATTAACTAGGGTGGGAGAAGAGGAAGGCACGTGCCCTGAAAGTCAGAGAGGGGTGCCGGACATCAGGAAAAAAACTCAAGCAAAAAAAATAAAGAGGTAAAACAGAAATTCTGGGCTAACAAAATGATAAGGATTTATAGGGAAAGGCACTTTTTTTTACCTTGTTTATATCTAGTTCGGATCCCCCCCTAACGATTTTTTTTAGTCTTTTCAAAATCTAGGGCCAGAGAGACTTAAAACGATACACATATTTATTTTAATTACGATACCATACCATCCAGACTTATTTATATCAATTGGTATCCAAATTATTTAAATATATTTTCATCGGACTGCCTGGGATGCCCACATTTCTTGGCTTTTAAGGTTATCAACATTGAAAATGGCAGTATCTCATATATCTTCGGCCCCTAATGAATTATAAAAAAAAATTTCAAAAAGGTAAACAAGAAAAAAGAAAATGAAAATGAAAAAACAAAAAGGAATTAATTAATGAAAGAAAAATAAGTGAAAATCAAATGATGAATAATTTATCTTAATTTTTTTTCTCGAAATAAGAGCTGTGAATTACGATAATTTTCATGCGGGTCTTCAACATTAAACTATATATCTAGGTTAGAACAGGAATAGATTACTCCTTGTGCAAACTAAAAAATATTTTCTAATTTTTAAATATAAAAAAAAACAATAGAAAAGTCCTATTTATTCCTAACAATCAACTGAAAAATTAAAAACTTAAGTTAAAAATATTTTTTTAAATTTCATATAATTTTTTTTTTTTGTAGGAGAGATATATAAATATGAATAATTATATTTAGATATTATGCTTACAAGAATAAAGTAGTAAAAGCATGAGAAGTAGTGTGAAAGACACAGCCTAAAAGAATATTAAAATATAATAATGCAAAAATTAGTAACTATTAAAAAAAGATGATCCAAATTCTAATTATATCTAACCAAAATATCAAATGTGAATCTTAATAATGTATAAAATTAACAAATCGAAAAAATAATAAAGTAATAATAAAGCTAATAAGAAAATTTTTTTTATCAAAGAAATTAAATATTCGTACTACCTTGCACTGCTTTTAAAACCATAATATCAAATTTGGAAAATATTCTTAAAATATTTCATTTTTAAGTTATGCAGAGCTCAGATACACATATAAAGAGAAAATACACCTCTTTGAGAGAAAAAAAAAAAATTAAAATGAAGAGAAGTGAGGAGGAAAATTAATAAGAAAATATAATATC
>JAAAKE020164169.1:0-11845 GCA_010014785.2 Anisolabis maritima
TCTTTTATCTGACATAATAACCGTCCTTTATTCTTGAACACATGGCTACCTAAACATTTATTTTAATATTAATCTAATGTAAAAGAATACATACCCAACAATATTAAACAGAAAAAATAAATATATTCAATTAAATTTTAACGAATGCATTACGTCGCGGCTCAGTACATCAACACTGAAACGAAAATCAGTGTAATTCCACACGGTGAAACGGCGAATTGCGCAGCGGCGTTATTGTGAATCGACGTAAATTGAGCCGGCGTAAACCGAGGGCTACCTGTATAATAATATTTAAATTATAAAATTACCTTGATATATAAAATGGAGAGTGCGGTGATGGTTGAATCGCCCGTGTCTTAATAAATATGTGATGGTAAATTAGATATTAAATTACAACAATGAATGAATGGTGATTTTTTTTACTTTCTCTTACCCATATATGAAATATATAGTGAGAAATTATTGCGATCGCAAAAAAAATCGATGACGAGATTTCACTGGAAATACACGTTTTGAGGTCTCTGAGTCTAAAAAATTGGTCTCGCAAAATAGACTGTGTGAGAACAAGATTTTTCAAAAGCGAAAAGAGACTTAGATTTTTTTTCAAAATCCACTCAAACGATTTTGATTAAAATTCAAATATCAATTATTTATTAGATAATATTTCTTTCTTATTCTTCTGATTCTTAAACTATTCTAACGATTAAATAGGCATTAAACGGCTAACTAGAAGGTCGCAAAAAATCTGGTATTACATCACATTACCTAACTTTCCTTAGGTAAGAGAAAGTTAGGTGATGTGCGTTTAGTACATCATATTTTTTTCTTTTCTTGGATGGGAAAATCGCTTATATTGCCTGATTTTAAAGACATTTATTTCTATTTTCTTTCATTATTTAGTAAAAAAAAATTTCAGACAAAATAATTATTATATTATCACTCACAATTTAAAATTAAACTAGGAAGTTATTATACTAACCTTCATCTAAAAATGGGCTCTTAGAAAAAATAATAGCAATAATAATATAGATACAATTCCTGTTTTATGTTTGCTCTGCTTTAGATAATTTGTCTTCTTGATATTTTATATGTTACATGATGCTGGAATAGAATCTCTATAAATAAATAAATTTTTATTATACAGTAAAAATTTTCTATATATATATAAAAGCATTGGGAGAGAAAAAATTTATGACTTGTAACAGAAATTTTTATTCGATAATTATTTTTTGTATTATTTCATCCTATGCCCAACAATTAAAGTCAAGGATTTATTTTACATCAAGAATCTATGATAAACAAAGTATTTATCTAAAAACAAAAAAAAAGGAAACATTAAATGTTATTGGGACACAATCAGGTTCGTAACGGAAATGGGGTTAATTTGAATTAATTACAATAAATTTAACAAATTCATTTTATATTTTAAATAATTACATTTTTCTTTCTGCATCAGATATGATGTATATATTTATTTGATACTTGGAAGTTCACATTTGTGGGTGGCATTCTCAAGTTAATCGAGTTATGTTTGGCATTTCTTCTACTTCCTAGAAACCCGTCCTTAATCCAGGATTTGCTAGGAGCCGAATTGGTTTTCTCACTATAGCGTTTTATGTTTTTATGCCGACCCCCAATCACGTATAAAAGGCAAGGAAAAAGATACGTGTCATTATATAATGGCGTGGAGGAGGACGATTCAAAATGCCTCCTTGAATTTTCATTGTTTTTTTAATTTTGAACATTTAAAATATATTTTCCACAAATAAAAAACTATGACTTATTTCTACAATATTTATTTCTTTTAAGTTAGATTAATCAAATTCGTGATATTATTTAGAAATCATCATTTGTAATAAAGTACTTGTACTTTTAAGACTGGGAATATCTAATGACTATAAAATACTATTTTTTGGAACCTTGAAAAGGTCAAAATATTCATGTTTTTAATCAATTTACCATTTAACTCTCATCTCTAAACAATCAAATTATATGTTTCCTTGGAAAAAAATGACTACTGATATCACATCCTCTCTCTCCTATCTTTTTTTTTTTTATTATAGTCAGTTTCATAATCATAAAAATTTAAGATAAATTCATTTGTAAAAGGTGTTTTTATTCTTAAGACATCTGGTTCTTAATAATAATCAATATTTTAATGCACATTCAGGGAAAAAAATCCTTTTTAAAATTCTAAACATGAATTTAGAACCAAGTTGGAATTAATTTGTAAATATAGGTTAAAATTTTAATTTTAAATTATTATTTCTGAATAATTATTTTGTCTCTGCAACTACAAAATCTGCTCTGCTAGTTCCTTACTCCTTTACAGAAAGATTAAACCTTAAATAAAAGGAAAATGACAGAAATGTAAATAATCAGGAAGATTTGTGATTAGTCAGTAAGAAGTGAAGGAAGGATTGATGACTTTCCCACCATGTTTTAGTGTTAACCTCATTCATTCACATACTTTTTAGATCTTGAATATTTCAGATATCTTATATTTTTTATAAAATTCAGTTTTACAAGCCTCAAGAAACAAAAATTACGCAACACTGTTTATTCTTCTAGTTGACATGAAAAATAACACAAACCAAATTTATTGACGCAACGATATATTAATATTAAATAAAATTTTATACCTTTATAAAATTAGAGGCACAAACATTATATCTAATAAAATTTTTTATGAGTGTATATTTTGCTAGTGGATCAAGCGACCCTTGGCCATCGGGAGTTGAAAGGGTTTCTGCTGCTTACAATAGGGCTTTAGAGCCGGCCAAGATACCGACCATCCTGCTGGTTTGAAAAGCGGCTGAAAAAATAAATATTTGTTTAAAGATTTTTCACTTTGGACTAACTTTTACATTATATCTATATTTTGGAGTGAGTTTTTTGCTGATTTGATCAAGCGTCCCGTAGTCTGGTGCAAAGGAAGCACACCGATGCTCCGCATAGACTGGATACGGGTTCGACTCCCGGGGGGCCAAGGGTCGATTGATCCACCAGCAAAATATACACTCACAAAAAATTATTTTATAATATATGACTTCAAATTGCCCACTTCGAGATTTAAATTTATTTATTTATATTTGATTCATTTGAATGAATAGTTCTCGAAAAACCCTCTAACATTATAGATAATACAAGTATGTCTAAAATAGATATTGAATATAAATTTATTTTTGGAATATTTCTTCTAAATAAAATTTCTTAGAAAACTTAATTACTTAAATTTAATCCTTGCCAATTCCTTTACGAAATAGCAAAATATGAACTGAACCAGCAGGTGATTTTGCTAAAGAAAAAAAATTAATAATGAGACTCCCAAAAAAAAATATATTTTTCACTTTCATTTGATCTTTTTTTGCAAAGCCCATAGGGAGATGAAATTATTTTGACCGCCTGGCGTTCTCTCTTTATCTCGCACAACTCATTAAAAGAATCCACGTGCTTCCATTATAGTTCTAATAGTTATAAATACATTTCTTCATCCAAGGCCAAGTTCACATTAGATCAAAAGTAAAGATTTCTTTGATTCTCTCTAGGCTTTTCGTTTCTCAACTAATTAAATACAATCCCTCTCTTCCGTTCAACAGGAAAATCATGTAATCTTGTTTGTATTTATTATAGGCAATCTCACGAGGACAGGACAAACACTGTAGGTAGGTAATTGGATAATCGCTTGAGCATGTGAATAAAAAAAAGGACAATAGAATGACTTTGTCACTCCTCCTCTCTCCCTCATTTATTATATTATTAAATTTGGTTGATGGTTTTTTATCCCAAGTCCTTGGGCGGATGCCCATTCGGTCAAGACGACTCTGTCCCGCTTTTTAAGCAGGATAAAATTAGATATGGTATTTAACGAAATTAATCTAATTACTCATCTTGATTTATTTATTTTCTCTAGAAATCCATTGATAAGATATTTTAAAAGTTAACAAGAACGAAATGTTTACTATACTATGTTTTTCTAATCTAATTATAAAATTTGGATTTGTTAATTCTCAAAATCCTACGAACATTCTGATAAATTCAGTAATATAGTCCTTTTGACATTATTATTATAGGTCTATTTCATATCGTCGCTGCATCTCTAAAATCCTCTACATCTATATCTTCATTTTGCAGTATCATATGTTGTATATATTCGTTCATATTTGCTTGCTGAGGGCTGAGGGTTACCCAAATGACCAACTCAATAAAAGATTTTTCGATTAATTGCTCCAGAGCGGCCAACCAACATGCTCAGATGTTTATTTATAAATATGTATGGTCTTCTATGGAGCAATTAATCAAAAAATCCATTAGTGTGTTAATCATTTGGCTTGCCTATCTTGCAGCAAGCAAAACCTTTGATATAAACAAAAACATCCTAAACGGGTAAACAAGAAACTTAAGGCAGAAATTTAAATAATCTACTATGAGTGAGATGAGTTAGTTGGAAGTTTAGGTGATGACATTTCTAATATTCTCAACTTCTAATTGTCAAATAATAAAAAAAAAAAAGCAAATTTCATATAGCGGATTTTATTAGGCGATATATTATTATATATTTTCCTTTGAAAATTGAATAGTGCCGCTGGAATTTGATGGTAATGTAGTTTATGATAAATAAACTCATACACTCGTCTTTTTTTCACTCGTCATTCACAAACAGGTATCAACAAAAATTATTTATTAAAAAAAAACTTTTTAAAGTATTCATTTTAAAATAAAAATCCATTAGTGCTTTTATCTACAACTCACTAATCAAACAACAATAAAATTCAAAAAAGTTAATATGCATATTTAAATATTTTCAACTGAAGAGAGAGAGAATAGGAGGATTCGATTCATCCTCGTTCTAAAAAAAAAAAAAAGAGAAATAAAAATAGGAAGCCTTGAAAGGAATGTGTGGGCCCCAGGGACGCTCTCTAGTGTCACGGATTCTTGAAACTTTTTGTTGCTCTCGTTAACAAACGAACCGAACAAAAACAGACAAAACGGTGTCTGGCTCTTCTGCCAAGGCTGACAAACACTTCACCTTACAATTAATAAAATTTTATATAACTAGCTAACCCTTGTAATCAAACAAAAAGAATCCGGGAAAACCTAGAAAATTTCTTTTTTTTATTCTACGTATCCTAAAGACTAATTACAATATTAGATTTGGTTGGTTCAAGTAATTTCTTACGGAACACTTTTTTTTATTATTCTAAAAAAATTATTTTTCATATTTAGTAGGACTAGCTCATATTTGACGACTATTACTTACTAAAATTGTCATTTCTTTCTTTTTTTTTTGCTCTCCATATTTTTTCTTTGTCCTCCCTCAGGCCATGCCCCGGGCCGGCCTCATCTTATTCTAGACTGCTTCTCTATGAGTGCCGGCTCGTCTTATTTTTGTTCAAATATAGCTAATTATACTCAGGTGAAAATTTAACTTATTACAGAATGCGGCTTTTTTTAGTCTTTTTCGGCATCTGAGGCTGTTTAGACTCCCTCCCTATGGTAGCCAATATAATATAAATAAATTTACTTCGGGCGAAAAGCGAACCATTGATCCTTGGTATGTGAGGCGAGACCTCTACTTTTGTGCCAAGGGACAAGGCATAGAATCCACTACTCTTATGTTTAAATTTTATTGTGAACATTATAAAAGTCTAAATTAATACATTATAAAATCTCTGGGATATGATATGTAAATGAATAAGGAATATGAACTTGTGACTTTGGTCTTTTTAAAGTGGAAATTTACAATTTATAATGCTATTTTGTAGATAATTAAGAGCTAATTAAAGAGGTAAAGTAAATATTTAATCACTAGATATAATGTTATGTCTGATTTCGCCTCGATTTAATCCTCCATAATAAATTTTCCAAATACTTCTATTTATAAAGATCAGTGTTGTAAATAACAGATTAGCAAAAAGAATAGAAATAATACTATCTCCTTTTTTCATTAATAATGAGAATTTATATTCTTAGGAACTCTTATTTTCAACTATAGTCAAAGGATGATTAGTTTCGGTTCCCACCCAAACAGAATGTATTCAAAAGGAAAAGATTTTTCGTATTCGTATATCTATTTCATTTTATAGACATTCCTGTTTATTTTCCGACTTTTGTACTTTAAGAGCCACTCCCCATATACTCAACCAAAACACCGGTCGTAGTCATCCATCTCTTATATTGGCCTAATTATCTCATGGGATTATTTTCGCATTTGCGACAATAGTTATTCTAATCAATACTCCTTGTTTTCATTATATTTTTTAACGAAAAATTCAGCAATAATAGAATTGCTAGAAAGCCACCCCAAAACTCTACATAACTTATGGAGTGCATAAATTACACAACTGAGCATATGTAGATCTCTCTAGATGAGCTCTGGAAGAAATAATCAGTTGGTTATTTGTATTTTTCTACCTTCCGGCAATAAAAAATGTACTAATTTATTCACTCCATGGCATAAATTAAAGTTTTTGCTTAGTAAAATTAATCAAAATATATTCGACTAAGATTTTGCATGATTTTATAATAACAATTAAATATTTTCAGAAAATTCATATAATTTTTAATTCCCTATAGTATCATTTTAGTTCTTTTAATAAGTTTGATGAAAAAATTAATTATATTTCTAAAAATATACCGGACCTATGACATTTAATAAAAAAGAAAAGTTATTATTATCAAAATGTGGAAAATAAAATAGCGACACGCCACCATAAAGCTAATATTTAATATTAATAAGTAATTCTTTTTTTTTATCAGAAAATATTTTTATTCCTCTTAATAATAATTCTCTAAATGGTTTATGATTATATTTTATTATTAATATCTAGGTGTCATGCTCATAGTCTATAAATATATTGATATTGATAATTAATTTTACTTTGATTAAAAAAGTATTTTTTTTTTCTAATTAAATTGTTTCCTTAAAATGTTCATACATAACTTTGTAAAAAGATGACTGGGTCTAGTTCATTGACTTTATTCACTGATTGGCGTACAAATCCACTCACATCGGATTTATTTATTAAATTAAAATCTTTAAAATGCATAATTTTGAATTATCAAACGAGGAGAGAGGAGGATGGGCCATCCTCTAAAAGTGCCGTTAAAAAACATGCACTGTTGGAAAGGAGTAAGCTACTCGGAGTCACTTCGTCCTTAACATTCTCTAGATAGATATATTATTTCTCTCAAAGGTAAGTGAACAAGCTGTATCTTTTGTTTCGTCTTAATGAGTAATTAAGAGGGCTACATGAAATTCAAAATATCAAACTTCATAATGTGTTAACCTTTTAATAAGATTATTATGTTCAGATTTCATGTAGGTTTTCTAAATATCCATTCACGCGCAATAAAAGATACCGGTTGTCCATTTATCTTTGAGAGGAATAATAGAACTAATTACATACCATGGCATGCATGAATTGGTCCATTATTGCTTTTTGAAAGGTAGGCCACCCAAATGACTAATTCAACTTCGATCAATTGCTCCAGAGCGGGGATAACGCATATTCACTTCCTATTTCTTAGGGAGATTTAGCAACTGAGCCTTAATCGAAAAATCCATTTGTAAGTTGATCATTTGGGATACTTACCCTCCAGCAACCAAACACGAACTAATTTCTGCATATCAATAGTTTTGTCATGGAAATTAAAAAAAGAGAAAAGAAGTAATTTTGATAATAATAAAATTGCAATGCTTTAACAAAACAAACGAATTCAATTAGGAAAACAAATTTGAATTAAAAAAAAAAAAAAAAAAAAAAATGAATTGACAGAAAGCAAGACAAATACATGAATTATCGGAATTTCCGTTGCGGTGATGCCTTTTACCGGAAGTCCATCTCTGCTTCAGTAACCGCAAATGTTACACTTTGCAGCCCTAGATAAAATATTGTCTCCAACATGTTTATAAAATCAACAAATTGTCTGTCTGATCTTGACATAAGCGTCAAAAAAAAACCCTGGAATATCCAAGATTTTATCTATGAATTCGATAAAATTTTTTTTAAAAATTACTAATGGTGGTTTTAACTCTTTAATCCGCTTCCCTCTCTGTAATAATAACAATGTCCATCATTCCACAATTTATGTTCATTATTATTTGTATCTTTTGGAAAATATAAAAAGAGATATAATAAAAATAATTTCAACTATAAGAAAAGACAATATTTAAAGAAACGGACCAATCTGGTTAAGCTGAAACTGCGTAATTTAGCAAACCAATCAACTCTGCTTTGCAAACAATATAAAAAATACGATGTAGTAAATTTGAATTATAGTTAAGAAAACTTGATAATAAACATGATAATGAATTTTAGAAATAGATAACATCATTTATAAACACTGTGCAATCCGGGAGAGGAAGGAAAATATTGACTTTTCTACATTTGTCCACATGTAAACTATGTCCTAATCTTGTTATTTAGAAAAGATGTTCTAATTCTCGATAAATTTACTATAAGTTAGGGGAACCAGAAATAATTCTATTATTTTTTTAATTATACTCTTTTTTCGGCTGCAGTGGCCATTTAGAGTTTATAAATATTCTCTATATATATTTTTTCAAATATCGATGGCTTCCGGCGTGCGTTCCACAGTCTTGTTCCTCGGGACCATCCATCTGAGGTTCAGCACTACTTGGCCTTGCTTAACCTCAACAATCTTGGTAGCTGTTGTTCTCAACGGCCAGGCCCGCCGGCAAATAATTATATTAAAAGTAGGAATTTTTAATCTATTTATATTTAAAATAATTTATATTTTTGATTTTATGGTTTTTATCTTTTAATTAGTAATTTCGTACCAAAATTTCACTCCTTAAAATACTTTCTTAATATTCTTTCGAAAGATTTATTTATATACAAATATAAAGAGAAAATTTTGCTTTCTCATTTCTTATATAAAGTGTGATAATATGATCTAGTCAATAGATGACCAAATAGAGGGCTGCCCTGAAGGGGCCAAGCCAGATTGGGCTCTGAGTTCTAATAGAAAATAAAGAAATAATATATTTTTGGACTGATACGCTGCTCATGAAATAGTTTTTGAATTTTTTATTAGACGTATGACGCCATTACTTACCATTTTCAACCACTAATTATATTTTTTCACGTAAAATAAAATTCGTGTCGACATGTGATTAATCAAGCTAGCGATAAAGATTTTAAAATTTGATATACTTTTAAATATTAGAGTATTTATTATTTTTGTAATTCACAGTGGATTGGAAACTTTCTATGAAACTATTAAAATTTACTTCTCCAATTTTGAATATTGTATTTTAAATAACGAACTTTGAAAGAAATTTTTAATTCATAGTTATTAAATTCTCTAGATTTCATTTGACTCTATTCTATATAGGTAGCCGATTTCGGTCTTTTCGATTGAAACACCCTTCAAACATTTCCGTTTCCTAATCTTAACAATGAATTTACATAAACTTTTATTATATCTTATCTCTATCTCTAATATTCAATTTTTTAACCAGCCTAGTTAATCTAATATTATAATGCAGGCCTTTAACCTCGAAACACATTTATTCTAAGGAGTCCTAATTGCGAACGAACGAATATAGGAACTAATCTTCTCTATGAAAACTACAAGACCCCGCCTTAAAATTTTTTTTAGTATATACCGAGTTTATTTATAAATAATTTTTCCAAAGTTAGAGGAATATATCTTTCAAATAAAACAAATTTTCTGTGCCGGCAAAAAGTTTTTTTCCACAAAAATTCTCTCCAACTTATTTTCTTTTTCCACAACTTTATCAATATTTTTAGAAGTTAATTATTTGAAACGATTTTAGAAAAAATAAAATAAAATAAAATAACCAGAAAAAAAAAATTTAAAACTCAATCTTATTAATTTTAATTCTTTTAGTTTTTTTCTAATTTATTTATTTATTTTTCTTAAAAAGAGATAAGATTTAATTTATGTTAATAGGATAATTTTAATTAGATTAAAATAAATAATTGAATTGGACTGGAAATAAATAATCTCATTCACCCCAAGCAACCTTGTCTATGAAATATTGATTTCTTATTGGAACACGCTATGAAAAATGCTCTGATGGGCATTTATTATTATTTTATTTATTTATAAGACATTGATTAACTCAATAATAAACTCGTGAAATATATTTATCAAAACGTTCATTTGTTTTTCGTTATTAAATAAATAATTGTTTTAGTAACCTACAAAAGGAAAATATAGAACTAAGAATTTTTTGGTGATCTCTTGAATGATTTTTATTGCTTCCTTTTTTATTTTTTTCAAAAATTTACACAAGTTTTACAAAAAGCTCAATAATTAATTATAGACCAGCGTTTCTCAATCTTCTTGCCTTGCGACCCAACTTCTCCATTTTCTCCCTTTGACAAAACGGCAGTTAACATTTCGCGACCTATAGGTTGAGAAGCACTGCCATCTTTCACTGAAAATCAAAATTTTTATTTTATAATCTGGCCAGTCTTGGAATTTTAAAAATCTTATTTCTACTCTACAACTCTCCAGACCAAAAGATCCTATCTCTAATAACTAATCACAACGGCCTTGCTTCGATGTCTATAAGAGAGGGAGAGGGCAACGCCTCTCACTCTTTTTCTGTCTTCTCTAGAATTCTGAAAGCAAATAAAAAAAATTAATATAATTTTTTTTTTCTTGGAGACTATTTCTCTTCTTCTTCAAAGGGGTGTATAAATTGGTTATTTTTTGTAAACTGAAAGGTATGCAATCAACTCACTAATAGTGAGATAATTTGCTCCAGGGCTCTTCTAGAGAGAAGAAACGATTAGTGAGTTGATCATTTGGATTGGTTACCTTTCAGAACATCACTTTATGCACGCCATGATATTATTACTATTACTTTATTTATCATTTGAAGTTTACTATTTTTTTTTTCTTTTCTACTTTTTTGTTCTACTATAATAAAAATTTTTTTAAATGCTAATTTTGATTCTTTTTCAAAATTTATTCTGGCGAACTTGAATGGGGCTTACCTTGACCCTCATTTCTATGCTCGATGGCAATAAACACCTTAGCTTAAGCAATTGCTTAATTACTCGCATTTATGCCTTCTGGCACAAATTAATATCAATTTCAATACGTCCTTGAAGGCATTTTTCAGTGTTACAATATTTTGATTTTTCCTTTTGATTTTGCTCTACTGGATCAATTTACTCTTGTTGTTGTTTAAGAAAAACATTCTATGTATATTAATTAGATTTCAAAAGGAAACAAGAAACCCCCCCGTGGTTGTGAGATAAGAGATACTGGCATTGTTAATATTGTTAATCTTAAAAGCCAAGAGAGTGGGTTCGGATCCCAGGCAATCCGATGAAAATTTATTAATCACTTGTATACTAATTGATGTAATAAATATGCCTGGATAATATGTATCGTTAATAAATATTAATATATTGTGTATCATTTCAAAGTATATATGGCCTCAGATGCCGAAGAGACTTAAAAAAAGGGCGAGCCAAAATACAAAAAAATTATTAAAATCTCAAAGTTTCGGTCTTCTATTGAGCCATTTTCAATTAAAATTATCAGGTTTTAATGATAAATGAAAACATTTTTTCTGTTAATTTTTCACTTATTTTTGACATAGGCATTTAAAATGTTGTCTATTGAAATCCAAGTTGACATTTTTAATATCCTCCACACCCTACAAAATATCTTTACTACGTCCCTCATTTTGAAACTATCTTAAGTACCACCGATCATAATTCGCAACCTAGAACTAATTCCATATCGATTAACTCCCCAACTTATTATATTTCCATTCACTAACTTCTTCTGTATTCTTATTAATTAATTCTACATCTTTTTCTACTTTTATCAA
>JAAAKE020164180.1:0-11844 GCA_010014785.2 Anisolabis maritima
TTAGAGCGGGTTATTCTTGTGATTCTCAATTAGTTTCTTTTGTTCAGGATCTGCAGGATGCTTTAGATAAAAATCAAGGTGTAGATGCCATTTTTTTGGACTTTTCTAAAGCTTTCGATAAAGTCACTCATAAAATTATTTTAGGAAAATTATGTTCATTAGATTTGTCTGTTAAATTAATTAGATTTATTAAGTGCTTTCTTTATGGAAGAACTGAATTGTAAAAGTAGGTAGTAGTCTGTCTGATAGGGTAGATGTTACGTCAGGAGTGATTAGGGATAGTGTTTTAGGTCCCCTTCTTTTTCTTATCTATGTGAATAATTTTCCTTCTGTAGTGCAATCATCAATTAGGCTTTTGCAGATGATTGTGTCATATATAGAATAGTAGATAGTGATAGTGATAGGGTTATTTTATAGAATGATTTCGAACATATTGTAGAGTGATGTAGTTTTAATTCGATGGAACTCAACCATCCTAAATCAAATTTAGTTAGTTTAGTTGTAGAGGTCTGGTTTGTTCAGAAAATTATTCGGTTAATGGAAATATTAATGAATCTAAATTTTATAAATATTTGGGCATTCATATTCAGGCAAATTTAAAATGGGATACGCATATTAATTATATAGTTAATAAGGCTTATAGAAAGCTGGAGATGTTTGATAGAGTTTTGAAAGGTCAAGTCCAAAGTTTATTTAACTTATGTGAGGTCTAATTTAGAGTATTGTTCAGTAGTGTGGGACCAACATCCGCAGCAGTTAGAGAGGAAAATACATATGGTTCAGAGGAAGGCAGCTAGGTTTGTTTTTGGAAAATCATGTCATGAAAGTCATGTTTAAGGCGTATCAAGGTTTTAGGAGTTGGGAGGGAAATATCAAGAAGGTTTCAGGAACCATATTATTTAGGTGGGGTAGATCATAGGAAGAAAATTCATAAGCCAAGATTTTTGAAAAATATAGGTTTGCATTCGTTTGTTGGGACTTGTATTGATTTGTGGAACAGTCTGTCTGTCACTACTTGGGATTATAGTCCTCTGCTCCCTATGATTAAATCTATTATAAATTTTGTCAACTCCTAAACTACTGGAGTTCTGTGAAAATCTTATTTAGTTCTCAAGCGCAGAGATTAGCTCAGGTAAAGTGAGGTTGTACCATCCTTGTTAAGATTTTCATTAACATCTTAATGAGAATGTCGGGATGGCTAATGTGTCGTTTAGTTCTAGTCACGTGTTATTGCGCGCAATGTTTAATCATGTTTTTATCTTTTTCTTTCAATGGAAATGTATGAACATATTTGTTAATGAGCATACATTTCTATTTTTTTCTTGTATTTTTTGTATTTGGTTTGTTAATTGTTTGTTGTTTTCTATGTAATTTATAAATTTGTATTTTTCTTTTATTGGAGGATTTGTGCCTCTAAGCAGCTCGTAAATAAATTTATTTATTTATTTTATTTATTTTATTTGGATTTAACTTTTATTTTAAATATTCTCTTACGATTATTTGCAAATTAAATTAATTTGGAATCCAATAAACCTTTTTATTTTATTTTTTTTTTAAATATAAATTTGGCTCAAAGTTTCTATCAGATTTTTTTCTTATGTCTATCAATATTAAATTCAAATTTTGCATATTTATTAAATTTTGAAGAAGCTATTACACGATTTTATAACTTGGCGCAAAACCCATCTCTCATTTTCTTCTATATGTTTAATTATGTTTGGCCTTTCAAGGGGATTTTATTGTCACAATTTTTAATCATTTCTATTTATTTATAATGTTTTGAACTCTTGGACCTAATAAAGATACCTATTATTCTAACTATTTTTCCCATTTTATGATTGGTTTTTATAAATATATTAAATCAATACCTTATGATGGATTTTTTATATATTTTTCATAAAATTCATTTCTAAAAGTTATTCAAAGAAAACTTTTATGATGGTATAAAGATTTTTTTCCCTGTGTATACTATCTAAATAATATAACCAAATTTAAGCTTTTTATTAATATATCATTGGGAATGACCTCTAATCGTTCCGAATTACAAACGTGTCTTGCAAATGATATGTCTAGAAAAAGATTTATTTATTAAAATTAAATTTTTTTATTTTTTAGCTGATTCAACAGGTCTCTATTCTGTTTATGCTCAATACGAAGATTGTGAATTAATGTTCCATGTCTCAACACTTCTGCCTTTTTCTGCTAATAACAGACAACAATTATTGCGAAAAAGACATATTGGCAACGATATTGTTACTCTAGTATTTCAAGAACCTGGTGCAGAACCTTTTTCTCCTAAGAACATTCGCTCACAATTTCAACACGTGTTTATAATAGTTCGTGCTATTAATCCTTGCACTGATCATACTTCTTACAGGTAATTTTTATTTTATTACCTATAATATAGATATTTTTCACTAGATAATTTCTTTAAGTTTGTTAAATTTGATAAATTTTAATATTATATTCTACATAAACAATCAAAAAATAGTAAAGTGTTATTTTTATTAAAGTGTGGCTGTTACTCGCTCAAAAGATGTCCCAGTCTTTGGACCACCTATTCCTGAAGGTGCAACTTTTCCTAAATCGAAATCTTTTACAAATTTTTTACATGCAAAAGGTAAATTATTTCCTACTTAAATAGAGTAAATTTTGAATTAATTTCAATTAATTGATTAATTAAACGTCTATTAAATCTTTATATTATTTTTTTATTTATTTAATGCGCATAATTTGATTTTTTCAAAAATTAAAACAAAATAATATAATATATATATATATAATTGATGATGATGATTTTTTCTGATTAAAAACTATTAACAAATAAGTTTCATAATATAAAGATGAAAACTTGGATATTTCTTTTTAAGTTATAAACGCGGAAAATGCAGCTCATCGTTCTGCAAAATTTTTATCCATGGCAACGCGAACTCGTCAAGAATATTTGAAGGATTTAGCTACAAATTATGTTACATCAACACAGATAGACATTTCACAGCCAAAATTCTGTAAGTTATGATTCAGAAAGAAGATTTCAGTCACAAATTAATAATGTAGAAAAAGGAAATTTCTTTAAAAAATTATTTAAATTAATTTATATTGAAGTTGCAAAAAAATTTGAAAATATAAAAAATTTTAATTTTGTTTTATGAAATTATGATATTTAAAGAGAAAGTAATTGTTTTTAAATAAATATTTTTATTTTGTGGTATTGAAATAAAATCAATTGAATATCTAATAAATTAATTATGGTGTTGTTTAAAAAATAGTCGATTGTAGGATTAAATAAATAAGAAAGTTAAATTTTTGCTAAATTAAAATAAAATACTTGATGAATTAAATCCGTATATTTCGGATGCATCAAAAGCTATCTAAATAATATAATAACCAAAAAGCAAAATTTTACAAAAAAAAAATTCCATTATTTCGATACTTCATATTAAAAGATCAATGTTCTGTTCAAAAGCAGTCAATGTTTTTTGTGCATCTCTAATGGTTAGTCAAAGAATTTTCGTTAACCTTTGATTAAACCCTAGAAAATGTTATTAAATTTATATTTTTTAGATTATTTGAATAAACATATTTAATCTGTGAAAACTGTATATATAATAATGTTATATTAAGTTTAAAACTGACTAACCAAAATTCTTTAGGCAACTCAATTGAAAACTGATCCTCAGGGGTCTTTAAGGACATATCTTTTTTAGTATTTGTATAAGTAGAGGTGACCATTCCTCAGCAAACATTTTGATTATATAGGCTCTAGCAATGCAATCGAAATAAAAAATAATTACTTAGTGATTTGTAAGCAACAGCAAGGGCTCTACTGAAATATTGTAGCATTATTTTACAATGAAAGAGACTTTATGAACATATTACATCCAATATCAGTACTTCTTAAAGAAAGTATTGGAAATTCCATTACCAAACCTCAACATTAAAATTTCTTTAATTAAAGTTTATGAAAATAAAGAATACCTTTCTTTCTAATTTCTAATAATTTTAATGGTAAGTTCCGTTATTAGGAATTCAACTTTACCACGCTTTTAATCTACAAAATCTTTTGATTTATGATAAAATTATATACTCAAATGAGCCCAAGATGTAAATATTGGTACCAAGAAATCAAGAGTATCAAGAGTGAATCTAATCCCCAAATTTAGCTTCAAGGCATAATTTTATAAATAAAAAAAAAATTAAATGGGCAATTATATATTGTTTATTCTCAAATAGAGAGGTTTTATAAAAAAATTCCATGCTTTCATTTTGATGTTTTATTAATATCGATATTGTCTACTTTCAATTTCAACATCAATGATTTGAAAATTTTGTGCATTCCTAGTAACTATTCATTTAGAAACTGGCTCTAAAAGAGTTATTCATGATTTGGGGGTGCAAAATATCATGCATATCTCAGTGTTTATAGAGTTCTAAAAATCTATGAGATCTCGGTATTATTTTAAAAGATTTTTAAAATTTCATTTTATATAATTATAATTGCATTTTGAAATGTATTTCAGCAATGCTTTCCTTCTCTTCACGCCGAAAAGATAAAGACAAAATTTCGACTTCAGGATCGGCCTCTTATGGATCAAACCCCATTTCGGGATCATCTTCTCTTCCTAACGGTTCAGGATCCTGTTCTGTCGGATTACTTTTAGGTTGCTCTACCCTAGGAAACCTTCAGAGAGGAGCTCTTGCCTGGCATGTACTTCTTGAAGATTGTAGTGCCGGGGGATTTCTAGTCCCCTGTATTCTTGGAATATCAATAGACTCTTTTGTATTGGTTGAGGAATCTTCCAGAGAGCTCGCTTTGGCCGTTCCCTGTAGCTCCGTTCTTGGCTGGGCTACCCATCACAATAGGTACATTAAGATATCTTTATTTATTTATTTTATTTATTTTGTACATAATATTAATATATTATAAATAATGTATCTTATCTTTATTAATTTACACATACTACCAGTAAATATGTTTATAAGTCAAAGCCATTCGGTGTTCTTCCAGATGAGTAGGTTAAATTTGGATGTATTATTCATATGCATAGGGAAGGAGGCAGTGGCTAAGATAGATAAGCTGAGGATTACGAATCTAGAGTTATAAAAACTTGGGTTCGAGTCCGGCTTGCCGCAGAAAATTATTTCCAACTTTACCAGAAGTCTCTTCATGTGATAGGAAAGTGAGAGATAATCTCATCCCAGTAATAGAGTTAATGGCACAAAGGGCCCACTCGAGTGGCCTAAGCGAGACGCTTTCCCGCCTCTAATCTAAAGGAGATCCGCTCTTTATTAATCCTTCTATCCATCACATACATAGTGATGCGAAAAATCGGACATTCCAATTCCTTAAAATTCCTCCTTACGGGGTATTTTAAATCAAATATCAAAGGTTTTTTTTCCAAATTTTATCTAAAAATATTGACTTTAGCCTAATATCATTTTGAACAACTAATTACATTCTTAATCTTCATAACCACCCTTCTGGAATATATTTGTGGGAGCTATTTTAGGTGCTTCACGATGTGCTTGGAAGATGATATTTGTCTTTTGTGTGTAGGTATAATGGCGCACAAAACTCGATTTTTTCGAAGTTTTTCCTATACAGAAACACGATTATCAAGAATAATTGGAATCAGGGGTCGTCCGGAAACAACTTTATTAAAACATATAATAAAATATATGTATAAATTTGTCATTCTCCTCCTAAAACAAGATCGACTAACCTGCGGCGTTCTTTTTTAATTTAACACGACAAACAATTTAGAAAAGATTAAATTGCAAAAAAAATCAAATTAAACTAAGAGAGTTATTTACCAAAACCAATGTTTTCTTTCTCTTTTAATTATCTTGTCTACGGTCGCCAATGTTTAATATAGAATATATAATGTTAAAGCGCAATACGCTTATCCTTTGTTTTCACCACCTTTTAATTGGCGATATATTTAAATTATCTTTCCGAAACTGTCGGATAGGCGATTTTAAAATTTTAGGTCGTCAATAAGGTCCGTGATGCGATTTGGGTTGGCCAGTCCTGTCCTAAACTAATGCCATTTCAGTAGCAATGGAACGGTTGAACACCGCATGGCGGTTGCGATTCAAGATTATTTCGTCGTCATATAAACATACATATATTCGCAGACCATTAGATAAATAAGGCAAACCCAAAAAGGGTAAATTTTTTTTTTGGATATAGAAGCATAAGGTCCAACGGACTTATAAGGACTAGTTCACATGCAACCATGAAGAACAGAAGAAGGAGAGAGTGGGGACTTTCAAAAGTGCTTATTGAGGTTCGATTTGAGAGATTGTAAGTTTTAGGAAAGATAGTAGCAGGGAGGTTATTCTTATCACGGGAGGTCATGGGGATAAAGGAAGGAAGACTGGAATTGACTAGTTTTACTAGTCGCGTGTTTAACGACAAAATAAAACCAATACTTGATTTTTAAAAATTTCCAGGATCTGGTAATTACTGTATTTAAAACAATTAGAATAGAAGATTTATAATATTTATAAAAAGAAACTCTAAATGAAATGATTCGAAAATAAAAATTTGTTCTATATAATGAGGTGTTTTTTTCTTATTAATTTATATTCATATTTGAAATAGTATAGTTTTCTTAGTTTTAAACAGTATGTTCTTCAGAATTTGAGGAGAAATATAAACAATTTAATATTAATATTTCATAAAAATTTTTTAGTGAAATGGGAAGAATTTTTCCTAAAATTTAGAAAATATCTAATTTCGCGATTTTAAGTTATTTTACCTTAAACTCATCAATTGAAAAATTGAGGTACTCGCACTCACATTCTTCCGTAGTTTGCGCTCGTGGGTGTTTTAACCTATAAACTAAGCACCTCTTACGAGTTTAAGATTTTCAGTTGACTTATATAGACAGAAATAGAGACGGAAACAGTTTCGAATTCACACCTCTAAATCGTCCTTTTTGCTAATCGGTTAGATTATTAGGCTCTCCACCGCCTAAGGGATGATTTTCAGTGAAATGGGAAGAATTTTCCCGATTGGCAAAAAGGCCGATTTAGAGGTGTGAATTCGAAACTTTCCTTCTCTACTCCTGTCTATATAAGTCAACTGAAAATCTTAAACTCGTAAGATGTGCTTAGTTTATAGGTTAAAACACCCACGGGCACAAACCACGGGAGAACGTAAGTTCCACTCCCGCGAGTTCCTCATTCTTTCAATTTATGAGTTTAAGGTAAAATAACTTAAAATCACGAAAAAATTTTTAGTTTCTATTGATTTTATTTTATATTTTACTATTTTATTATAGTTTTTAAATAAATATATTACTTTTCAGTCTCAGATTATTTCATCATCAGGGAGAATGTGTTCGAATTCAATTAGGAAGAGACACAGAAAATGACTTATTTGGAGTTAATGAACTCAGTGAAGTTTGTGCCCGCCTGAGAGCAGTTACTTCCGGCTGTGCTGCTCATGAACTTTGCTTAAGGCGAAATTCCTTGGGTCAATTAGGTTTCCATGTTCAACCTGATGGAATTGTCACTCAAACAGAAAGCCATGCTCTTCATGCTGGTCTCCGTCAAGGTTCCAGGCTTGTAGAGGTTAGTAGTATTCATTAAGATTCACTTAACGCTAAAATACTTTTTAACAGTAGCATAGTCAGGATTATTTTTTTTTTTTTGAGGAGGGGGGAGGGGAGCCAAATAAAATTTTTTTCTTGTATGGACTTTAGACTTAGTTTATCCTTTTTTTTGTAAGTTCTTATTAGAAATTACATTTAAATTTATTATTTCTGTAATTATTTTCATGTTTTTTGTTTTTATTGAAATTTATGTTGAATTTCTGTAATTTTTTTGACTTGGAAGATCTGGGCTCCTCTCCCCCCTGAAAACGCCACGGTTTTACAAGAAATCCAAGCTTTAAATAGCGTTAAACGAGATCGTCTTAATTTTCTTATATAAAATCGTAACTTACATTTAGAACGGTGACAACGGTGTTTTTTTTATAAAAATAAATAACTTAAACAAAGATATGTGAAAAGGGAGGAAGTCCGCTAATAAGGTAGCCTCTATCGAAATAAAACTTCCAAAATATGAAACGTTTCAGCTTAAATTAGATAAAGCTATCATCACTCATGAGAGCTGAATTGAGCAGTAAAATTAAAAAACACAACAACTTTACAAAATAAATTTAAAATAATAACTTAGAGTATATGTAGATTCAATGTATAAGACATTAAAATCGCAGATAGAGTTGTATATATTACAATACACAATAACATATATAAAGTGCATATAGATAAAATAATGCCTTATAATATTTATATATATAAACATAAATATTATATATATATATCTTTATATATTTTATATATATTACAGATAGTTGTTGTTTATTTCAATATACAAAAATATATATAAAATATATAAAAAAATATTACAGAGCATTATTTTATCTATATACACTTTATATATATTATATATAAGATGGAAAATATGATAAACATCTCTTCGATCTAACCTTGTCATGATGACTCTGGCCCATATTTTTAAAAAATTTGTTTTAAGAACTTTATTCAAACTTCAAAAAAAAGGCTTGACCTTGAGATCAACTTTCTTTGTTATTTATTTTTTCAATATCAATGACTGAAACATTAAATAATGTTTGATAATCAAAATCCAGTACATGATATTTAGTTAATATTTATTTCTAAATATAAAAACGTTACTATTGATGTTTGCTGTAATTGACGAGAGGTTGTCACTGAACACTTAAGTCATCGTCCTCGCCTCGCCTCTCCAACATATGTTTTTATTAAATCATATTTTTCACTGAAGATAATCTGGTGTCAGCCTGGCCAAAATATTGCAATATAAGGAGAACCCGAGTAAACTATTTGTAGGGAACAGACACGTTTTGTTTAGCTCTGCTCCTTTTTTTTTATTTGAGTGGTATTTTTTGTCTTATCTACTATTTTTTCACCATATATGCAAAGTTGTCCCCTCTACTGGATGGTAGTTCCTTTCGAGATAACATAATAAAGACCAATTTTTACACCAAGGATGGTTTCAACATTCAACTATCAAGATAAAAAAAAATATATACACATTGCTAGGAAAGATAATTAAAATTATCGACATAAAGAATCAATACTCAAAAATACACTGATTAAAATTAAAATAGCAAGTCCCCGTTCTATTTATAATATATAAATAGATATCTTATATATATATATTAATACTGTAGGTTTGGTGGCTGAAGGAAGTAGATATCTAGCAGTGAATTAAACCAGTAACTTTTTAGATATTTATTCGTGGATAAATATGTTTTGACAAGACAATGCCTGGTCTTCGGCCGCCAAGATGATTGGTGATTCGCAAGTGAAGTGGTCGCTTGCTCTCTTGCAGTAACTACGATGGTTTTCTTCGTCTTGTTTCTTCTTGAATGGGTGGACGAGCTTCCCTTCTGTCGGCTCCTTGCATTCAAATGTTGCGAGAATTTCTTCTTGAGTAAAAGCTTGTAGGTTTTTTCTTCTTCATTTGGTTGATATGTTGCGATTCCTGCTGCCAATTCAATTTCAATTCAATATGTTTATTTACAAAAGTGTTTTACAATCAATAAACAAAATTTCTTAGCCTTACAATTCAATTACATTAGACTACTTAAAACTAGGGGCAAATATCACATTTGGACAGCCTAACATAATTTACAATTATAAGTCGTTGGGCGATTTCAACGCTATTCGCTTTGATCGCTAATATGCGTGGAGGGTTTCAGCTGTTTATGGGACACTATAATAGAAGGAGAAAATTTTTGAAAATCCCCTTTTTGCAGTCTAGAGACTTTTGGGGACTAGGGAACAGGATAATAGGGTGTAATAGGGGTTAGTAAGAGGAGAGGGATTAAAGATTTGCCACTCTGCAAGGACTCGTGGTCCTTCCAGTGTGGCGTTTGCCAAATGGCTTGGCGTCGGCGTCTTCGGCTATCCTTTTGACGGCGTCGTGCTGAAGGCTCTTCATTATCGAAGTGAACTGGGTGTTGAGATTCTCGATGACCTCGCCGAGACTTTCGATCCAAAGCCCAACTAGGATTTCGGCGTTGCTGATGTGAGCCTCTCATGGGAGATTGTACGTAGAGCTTTCCGGTCGGCGGTCAATATTCTGTCAATATTAATTGCGTTGTGCCACACTATTGATCCATACGTTAGGATGGATCGAGTCAGGGCACGGTGCAGTTTTAGACTGAATATCTAGAGGACTTTTCTGTCTCAGCAGTGGCCTGAGACGTCTCCTTGAAGCTCTTTCCAGTGCTGCTCTCTTCTCGCAGTGAGTCTTCCACGAGAGGTTCTGGTCCAGCCAAAATCCGAGATAACGGGCGATAACCTGCTCGCCGTCAACTATCAGACGACGGTCTTTTTTCTGGCTCGGAACCAGATGGTTTTAGATGGAGGTGCCATTTTTTGAAGTACTCACTCGTATAGTGCAGATGTTCGTTGAGGAGCTTCACTGAGCATCTGGGGTCGCACTTGGAGTCGATGAAGACTGTGTCGTCTGCGTACTGGACCAGACTCCCTCCTTAGTGGGGATGTCTACGAAGAAGCAGCTGAACAGGTGCGGGAAGATATTGGAGCCTTAGGGGACTCCAGCGCGCATGGGCCTAGAAGATGATCTCGAAGAGCCCATGCGAACTTGGGAGTGTCGATCCTCCAGGTAATTGGCGATCACTTTAAGCAGGCGGCGGTTGACCCCTTGTTCTCCTAACTTGTAACAGAGTGCGAAGTGCCATATCTGGTCGAAGGCCTTGGCCAGGTCCAGCATTAATAGTACGGGTCTGAATCCGGCATTAAGTTTTGCCTGGATGTGGTCGACTCCCCGTGCTAGTTGCTGTGTTGCGGATATGCCTCTTCTGAATTGATGCTCTGGGAGGATTTTTAGTCTCTCAATTTCGTGATGGAGCCATTCAAGAATGAATGACTCCGTCAGCTTGGCAAATGATGAGAGCAGGCAGATGAGCCGGTATGAGAGGGCAGTTTCGGGTTTTTCCCCGGCTTGGGGATGGCGACGATGCCTGCTGTCTTCCATTAGGAGGGGAAGTTGCCTACAAGCAATACTGTTTGTTTGTTTTTTTTTTTTGTGATATGGAAGAATAAGGTCCAATGACCTATAATGACCAGTAGTCCATTGCAACCAAGAAAAACAGGAGAAGGGGCGAGTAGTGATTTTAAAAGGTGCTTGTTGAGGTTGAATTTGTAAGTTTGGAGATTATAGGTTTTCGGGAAGATAGTAGCAGGGAGGTTATACTAATCACGGGAGACCATGGTAATAAAAGAAATTGAAATTGACTAGATCTACTACTAGCGACTTTAATGACATGGGGATGTTGGGACGATGATTCCCTTGTATTGCGAACAAATGTTGCTTTGGGAGGAATGATGGGCTTTAATTCAACAGAACAACGATCATGGTAATACCTGTAGAAACGTTTCAAGGCGGAAACACTTCTTGTGTGGTCAAGTGGCTGTAAGGAGGGAGTTAGAGAATCATCTACGATCAGTCTCACTGCACGCTTTTGAATCGCATTAAGGGAAGGGTGAGCCTGCTTAGAGGCTCTTCTCCATAGATGAGACCCATACGAGGGCGGTCTGAAAAGTAAGGTAAATAATACAGAGATGGCATCACAATGAACACATGATTGTCATTTGTCAAATTTATAACCTTTTATAAGACAGCTGTAAAAGTTTGAGTCAAAAATATTGCGTCGTTTAAGTTTTGCAGTTATAAACAATATACGAGATGGGTTGTTTTGTGAATATGGATAAAAAAGAATTTCATGCTGTTATTAAACAGTTTCATATTGACGGGAAA
>JAAAKE020164191.1:1407-11844 GCA_010014785.2 Anisolabis maritima
ATTAATTAATTTAGATATTGACATAGATAAGATAATAAATAATAAAATAATTTAACAAATAAAATAGTAAATTCAAGCCGTGTACTCCCCATGGTTAGATAAGCCTTAACTTAAATAAAATTAGAAGTATAGTTAGAATGAAAAAAAAATTGAAATTAAAAGTGGCAAAAACAAAACAATATTACATCAAAAACAACCTATTATGGCCCAAGATGCCGAAGACTTAAAAAAAAAAATAAAAAACACTATTGTATTTTGCAATTTTTTTCATTTATTAAACAATATCTTTAATTAGGAATAGAATCAGCAAATATATTTTTTTTTCTAAATTTAATAATAAAATACAAAGTGAACGTTAAGTAAAAACTCTAGTTTAGTAATATGGACCAAAATTTGTAGAAATTAAGTTAATATCTTAAATTTATTTTTTGGAGTTAATTGGCGTAGTCAAATGGCGTAAACTTGTCCACAAACTTATATAAATACAGAGCTTGAAAATAAGCCAAATAATTATATAAGGCGAATTAGCACTCATCCATCCCAATGACAATTTTAGTACAAAATCTTCCATTTTAGTCGATCAAGATTGACGAAACGTCATAAATTATTTAGGACAACTCTAGTCAAAATTGGCTATATTTTTAACGAGTATGACCTTGGAATTGGAATTAAAACAAAATTTTTTTTTGTTTTCGAGACAATCATTATGAAGACTTTGTCGGTCAATGATAACCGGTTCAAACAGTATGACTCAAAACTGAGAATTTTGCCCATCTTAGGGTGCATAAATTCATAGTTTTTGCTTGCTAGAAGCTAGGCTCTTGAACTGACCAGCTTATTAGATAAGTTTTTAAGTAATTAGAAAAGGAAAGTAGGAAAGCGAAGCTGCTGATAAAGAATCTAAAATTGCAAGAGAACTCGGGTTCGAATCCTGCTTACCGCAAAAATTATCCAGCATTGACAGCCTTCTGGGGTAGGAAGATATAAGATAATTTCACATTTAGTAACAGATACTAATGGGCTAAGTGCTTGTGGGACAGGAAACATGTCCGCAAATTAAAATCCAATCCAACCAAAGGAATTAACCGACAACTCTGTGAGTTTTCATTTGAGTTGCATACCTTTCAGCAAGCAAAAACGAACGAATGAAAGCAAAATATAAAATTTTTTAATAGTGAATAAATAAGAAAGAATAACTTTAATCTTATTATCATCATAATGGAAAGATCCTGGGCAATTGAAGATATTCAGAATTCACTGAAGCCGAAACAGACACATAGTTGTGGTTATTTAAAAAAATCCAACTGAATTCTTTGAATAATTTCATAATATTATAGTATACATACAATAACACATTTAAGTTTAATTATATATAATAAAAGATAATATTTTAGAATTTTATTTTCCTAGCGACAAAAAGATGATTTTTTTAAATTTTCCATTATATTAAAAAAAAATTCACTTTTTGAATATATTTAAATATTAATGTGAACTTGCGCATGGCGAAGGCAAAAAACCGACATGAGAATAAACTCAAGTTCACAGGCATAGTGACAATTAATTATTAATATTTTGATGGTGGCAGTAAATTGGAATTCGCAGCTGTTTCGTTTTATTTTTTTATTCTTAGGTTACTGAATTATTATTAAATAAAACACGTTTGAATTTTTTGTCCATTAATCAATTTTTGAACAATAAAAAAAATACATGTTAGAATAAAAATAATAAAATGCTATATTTTATATTATATATATTCTTTTGGGAGTTTACTTTATCCAAAATTTTTGTAATTTAATAAAAATATATATAAATTTTTAATTTTAATTTTTTAAGATTTAAATAAATTAAAATAGAAAAATTTTATTTTTATACTTAAATTACAAAAAACATTCAAAACAGACAAAGTAAACTTCCAAAAGAAATATTAAAATAAATTTTGTCTATATCCATTTTAAAATAAAAGTCGATGATTGTTTAGGTGATCATGAATAAAATGAGCAAATTTTTTATATTTTATATATTATAGTTTCTGAAAGAGATAAGTAAAAAACCACAATAAAAAATAAACGGTAATAGACCATTTTAATTTTTTGGAAAAAATTAAGGAGCTCGAAGGAAAAGAGAAAACCCCCATATAACAAATTTTAAAGATCATGTATTTTAAAAATTATAAAAAATAGTTATTGTAATAAATAAAGTTTTTTTTAGTCTTTTTCAGCATTTAGACTCCCCCATTTATTTATATTAATTGGTAGACAATATAATATAATTCACTAAATTTAATAATCAACCAAATCTAAAAAATACAATAACTAACGTTGGTTTGGTAATTTACACCAAAATTTAATATAATCAAGATACTAAGAGATTTTAAATCTATTTTTTGAAGTTAATTGGTCTATTGGAATTAGAAGAAACATTGTTCAAAGACAAAGTAAAAATATTCAAATCGCGCTCGAAAAATAACAATTAACAATTCCGATTTATTTATTATTTATGATATATAGACCACGCAGGCTCAGTTAAAATATTTCTAAAAATTAACAATAGCGCATGCATGATCCGCTCTTGAAAACAACAAATGTCAAATTTGGTATGATTATAATATCTATGAATTTTCATTAAACGATAAGGGAATCACCAATTTATACAAAAAATAGAAAAGAAAAATTTAATTTAATGAATGAATATGTGTTTAATTTTTTTTTTTTTAATAAACGCTATTAAGAAAGAGATTTATTAAAATTAATTGAAAAAGTTAAATCCTTGAATATTAATCCTTTTAAAGTGGAAAAAAATTCTATAAATATATTAATAGGAAGAATAAAGATAAAAAGATAACGGACATAAGTGATATAAAGACAAATGAAAGAAAAAGTGACATTTTTTTTATAAAATTGATAAATTATCGACAATTAAAAAGCAAAACTTTAGAGCTAGAGAGAGAGAGGTTGTTGAACTCAATCAAATGTCCAAATGATAATCACTACTGAAAAAAAAAAATGAAAAACATGAAACCAATTCCTGAATTGTCGTCGGGAGGAGAGTTTGATATTCAGGTTTGGAATATTTAATGAAATCCTATTGGGAAATAAGTGCCAAAGTGGGAAAGAGGCAACCTGTTTGCAAATTCAAAGTGGGAAAGGTTCTTTTTATAATCGTATAATAAAAGAGATTTTTTTAAACTCTCTTAATGATTAATGAAAATAAAATTTAAGCTTATTATATAAAAATAATAAATAACATTGGTACTTTAATATGTGAATTGAATATTTCAAAGAATTCAATATTAGGGAATATTCTTTATACACTGTAGATCATACCAGTTAGGGTAGATAATATATATAGTTAGATTCAGAATTTAATAAAGAAAAATGCGTGCATTTTAGTATGGGAGTTATTTATTAAGACAAAAACCGCTAGTTTCCAACTTCAAGTACATGCCGCGCTTACTCAACGGCAAGGCGTTTAACTCGTGTAAGGCTTCCCGCTCTTTTGTAACAAACGGAAATTAATAGAACGTAAATTGATAACATGACACTACACAGCGTAGCTCCATTGTTTATATAAGAATGCGCTGTGCTGTGTCGTCTCATATACATCTCAATGTGTTCCTAGACAAAGAAGAGGGAGGTTTGGATTATTCTTTCTACATTCACCTATCCTATAGTCCTTTACAATTACAATTACAAAGTGTCTAATCAAATCCTCTTTATGACAACAAAAAAGGAACCCACTCCCAATATAATATCATAATCAGTGGCTGACATGAACCAAGATCTTCAATGGATGTTGATTTAATAAATAAATACTTCTGGCGTTGATCTTTATAAAGGAAAAAGAAGAAAGAAAAAACATCCGTTCAACTTTATAAATAAAGGAAGTAAGGTAGACAGATTAATTGCTGGTTTTCTTTCTCCATTGTTTGAAATTCAACATATCCCAGCTTCTTGTTAAATTCAAGAGAAAGAACGTCAATAGAGTATTTATTTATTATATTAACATCTCGACAAATTTTTAAATAACTAAAATTTTAAATAATTATCCTAATATTTATATTTAATCTTTATATTAAAAAACATATTTGGTAACTTGCCTTCCTAAATCCTAAGAACTTTTTCCTGATTTTTAAGAATATTTGTGAAACGCCACGTGTTTTGAATATTTAAACCAAATTCATGATTTGTTTATTTTCAAGTCACTTAGAGAATAGTTTACATTACTTAAATCGGGCCAAAGTGTTTTTAGGGGATCCGCACCCATCTTTGTAAACATTTTCTACTCATCGATAAGAATAGAATCTTAGATTGTCCTCTCATGGAAATCGCCCATGGAGGATTCAAATTCAAACATCGATGTCATTATTATCAAATTTTAAGTTTGAATCAACAAAAAAAATCTAATTATTTATAAAAATAGAAATCTTTCAAAAGTTTAAAATAATTTCCAAGTCTAATATATCATTTATAAATTATTTCTAGAAAGGCAAAAACGCTTTGTTCCATGTATGTATACATTTTTCAAGGTCACCTAATTAAAAGTCAAAGAAATTTTGGATTAAAGGTTAAGTTTTTATCTAATTACTGAATCAGTATTTCAAAAAATCTTGTATAACTGACCATACGACATAACTTCCTCTTACCTCCTTATGGAAGAGAAAGTAATGTGATGTGTTGTCACTTTTTTCTTTATAATAGAATATCAGCACTAAAGAGGTAAATAGTACCACCAATTTTTCTCTTCCTCATTTAGCCCGAAGTCAATGTTTAATAAATATAAAAAAAGCCCCGTCCTTTGGTGCAGTGCTAGAGGTGTTCATGTAAAGTTCAGTAGTTCGCTTCCCATCCTGAGCGACAAAAATTTATTTATATTATATTGGCTATAAACTAATATAAATAAATAAGGACGAAGTCTAAATGACTTTAAAAAAAGGATTACTTAAAATCTGAATTTAATTGTTAAATCAAGATATATATTAAATAAAATCATGACTACGTCAGGTCCTCCAAGGTATATATTGAATACTAATATCTATTACAAATGAATAGGGGTTGAATAAGAGACAGAGATTGATCCGGACGTGTTTTTGAGTGCTCCTGCTTATTTGCTAATTTCCTCGCTTCATATACATGCTATTGGACTGTGTTTTGTGCTGATCTGTGGACGGTTATTCGTTTGACGAGACCATCGCTTTCTCTGGCTGAATCTGTTGCTCGTTGTGGATTTTATTGGACCTAAAGTAAAATTCCTGGACAATTTTTTATTTTCGTTTTTCATTGATGCTAGTTTTTGTTAATCGGATTATCGATTCATGTAAGTGAATTTAAGCTTACAATAACCAGGGGCCTCTTATCCAGGTTAGCCACATCTTTAGCCCGGATGTGTGAAGGCTCTTTTCCTTCCTAAACGCCCCCCCCCCCCCCATAATACTTTGCTTCAACTGTTAATTCTTCATGGCAGCGGCCTATCCTCGGGCAAGAAAAGGTCTACGCGCCATGGTCACCGAGTGAACCTCTTCAATAATTGTTAATATATACAAGGACTATTTATTTTATTTTATTTTACTTTAATGTATAATTATACTATATAAATGTGGGAATGAACTTTTTATTTTTGCCTTTGTATTTCTTTATATATAGACTCTCTTTTTAAAAAAAGAAATTTAATTCCTTTTAATCTGTTTCTCGACTTTTATATATTTATTCATTTATTTTTCTTTTTTTTTCACGCGGTTTGTATTTGATAGTGGTGATTGGTAGTGGGAATTTCATATATGGAAGAGAAATAGTATTTAAATAGGGAATATGGTGCGCCCAAAAACCAATTTTAAAAAATTCGGAGAATTTACCTTGATAGATCCCGCCATGGAAGATTTAGCCATTTTAAAATTTTTAGAAGTCTGGAACTAATTAAACTCCAGACGAATCATGAAAATGTTGAAAACATCGCTGAATTTGTTGGAAATTTTTAATAAATTAAATGAAAATGCTGATGAACTAAATTATCTTCGTGACATTAACGACGAACTTATGAGCCAGGTTTCGAATATGGAAGAGAAAATATTGGTGGAAAAAACTAAAGCAGATAAATCTATTTCTATCCAATATGAGTTGGAGGAGGAAATTGTTGAAAAATTTTAAAGAAACACTAGACTCTTTGAAAAGGAAAATTGCTCTCAAAGATAAAGAAACGGCATCACTCGAGGAGAACAATAGAGCTTTGGCTGAAAAAATTAAATCCTTAAGCGCAGAGGTGGAAAGGCTGGAAATAACTCTTAAACAAAAGGAAAATCTAACTGAAAAAGGTGCCCCAGAGACAATTAACGTCCAAAGTGCTTCGGTCCCATATAAGAGTACGGTGCAAGTATCGAGAGACTCATCGAGGAACATTATCAAAAAAATTGACTCAATAGCTGAAAGGAGGAACTGGTTGTTATTTCTGCGGGGGATTCGTCGGAGCTCTCTTGCCAACTTAAATGTACACTCCCCGCGATCTATAACGCTGTTTCCCTTTCCTTCCCAAATATTAATGTTGTCTCATTCTCAGAAAAAATGGTCAATGCTCTCGATCTCGAACTCTTTTCATGGAGGACTTTATTATAGTACTTCCAGATAAACATCTACTAGTACTACTCTCTGAAAGAGTTGAGGTTTCACTAATTGACGTATTTATTTCTCAGCACACATCCCCAACCTCATTATCGCGACAATTCCCTATTCTGGTGTAAGACAAGAAAATCAAAAAATTTATAAGGTCAATAAGGTCTTGTGGAACCAGAGTAATATCTTTAGGACATCCTTTTTGGATTTGAAAAAGTTTCTTCAAAAAAGACATTAGGGAGAGGGGAACAATTGTAACATTAAAGGGATAAATGAATTCGCTTTCCACCTGCGAAACATTATGGATATAAATAAAATAGATAATTTGGGCACATTTAAAATAGAAAGCATTGTCAACGTTCACTCTCACCTCGGAGAACAGGTTGTTTTTTTGGAGAGAGTAGGTCGATACTCCCTAAGGAAGGGGGACCAGGCTCGGTGGAAATTAAACACCTAAGAGTTTGCACACGACGCACTTTTCTGAGAGAAATGACGAGACGAACTGCTCGGAACAGTGGATTGATACATGAAGGACAATCCTAAACAAGCCAAACTTTACTTATATAATAAACTCCCCATCTTTTATGCATATTCCGTCTATTCATCACCAGCTGTTAGGGAAAAAAGTCGTGGGAGGGCGAGCGGAAGACTGGCAATTCATGTCCGGTCTGATCTCTTTCACGCTGAGATTGTTGAGAGTCTGAACTTAGGCTCTTTTTGAAGGTGAAACACTCCTCGGGATATGCTTTCATCGTGGGGGTTGTGTACTTCAAACCCACATTTGATCTGTTACATGTGTGGAAAATATTCGATGAGATACTGAATGGGATTACTGGAGCTCACTGTGACTATATGATCTTGCTTGGGGGAGGGTGAATGAAGAGGTAACATTTTCTGATCACTTCCCTGTTATAGTCGAAGTTGACCTAAATCTTTCGGAGCAAAAAACAAATAAAGTCGAGACTCTTGATCGCTTTGTATGGGATTCGACTCGGGGAAATGAATATCATCGTTTATTGCATATTTCTTCAAATTGTTATATAGATAATGAGAATTGTACCTCGGACACAGAAATAACATCAATACACGCAAATGGAGAAATATGGGAAGAAATTCAGAAAGGCGGATCTCGAATTTATTCACAATTCAACTTACGGGCCATTCCTTAAATCCGCCCTCCTATTGTCCAATATAGAAGGATCACATGAATATCTTGCGTGGAATGTATGCTTTAACTTTAAAAGGTTGTGCTCAGATTAGAATCTCCGGCAAACGCTTTGTAAAATTATTTCTAGACAGCAACATATACAGGATTCAAACGAGCGAACTATGTACAATATATAATAAAAAAAAGCTGAATCTCTCTTCCATATTATTGTGGAATCCCCCATATATTCGCCCATTAGGAGCTTCCATATTGTGCATGTTGTGGGTTTGGACTCCCTGGAGGATCTGGACTCATTAGTGGCCGGTATGAGCGATGTTGCCATTAAGCCTTTCTACATCTTTATGGCTTCGGCGATAAGATTGAGATCTTTCATCCTAAATGAATGAGCGCGAGTTGGGTTTATAGAGGAGACATTGTTGTCGTTGTGATGTTTTGGGACATTTATTTATTTGAAATTTTTATTTTGTTTATTTGCCTGTTTGGTATTGATTTTCTGACGTGCATTTATATGTTTATTCTTTTATTTGTATATATATATTGAGACATCTTTTATGACTTTTTAATTTTTCTTTTTAAGACTATTATTTTGTATAAATATTTTAACCTATGTATCGATATTTGTCCTAATGGTACGTGTTTGTGCTGTGTTCTGCTGTTGTGAACAGTGGATTTATGTTATTGATGTACAAGTGTCAGCATGAAAGTACAATAAAGATATTATTATTATTACAAATGAATAGGTCTTCCTTATTATTTATATTTATATAATTTTTTTTGAGAGAATAAAAATATTGTCAATATTAATAAACTTTACAAAAGTGTGCTCCCAAGCAGTCCGATGAAAATTTATTTAAATTAATTGAATACTAATTAATACAAATAAATATACCTGGGTAATTTGTATCGTAATTAATAATAATTAAAATATGGCCTCGAAAAAAAATTTTCTGAAAATTATTTTCTTTGAAACAACAAATTTCATTCGAATATTATAAAAAAAGTTTTGCTGTATATATATATATATTATAGACATTTTTCGAGGAATATTGCTATGGTCATTTTATTATTTACTCAAGAAATTGAGGTGAGTAACTTTCTTGGGTTAGATACCACACCTTTTACAGATAGGTAAAGATAATTTTTTCTAAAAAATTGATTAAAATTCGGTAAAATGCCTTAATCTTCTAAACAAATTGACTCCCCCTTAAATTAATTGCCATTTAAAAAAAAAAATTGGAGAGATTTTCTAATAAAATGAAATTCAATCTATCGCTCTGAGGTCACATTAAAAAACGACACTAATATCTCGACAAGCTATTAGATGATGTAAATGTCCTTATTAATATGGCAATCCATGGAAATAAAAAGTTGGGTGTGTGATTTTCATATGCAATTATCTCAATTGGGTAATGATAGGATGGTGGTGAATGTTGAGTGCACTTGAAAGGGTTCATGGGGGGAAGTCCAGATGACCCAGTTGAGCATCATTTATGATGTATGATGTCCAGTTTAAGGGCCAGAATAGAATCGGTTCGTCATTTTGAGTCAGGTTATATAAATAAATAGCGATACTTGGCAAACGTCTCGTTGTCTCTCTGGCAAAAACCCGAGTCACCCGGGGGCAACAACTCCACGCGAAATATTTGCATTTGCTAATGCAATAGAAACCCTTTGTCAAGGGTATAATGAAATAGCAGAATGAGAAGGAAAAGTAAACTTTCATTTTGAATTAAAAAAAAAACATTGGTTTTTAGTGTTTATGGAATTGATTAAAAAAGATAAATAAAAGACTAATCTACTCCAAAATATAGTTTTTTTTTAAATGAAACCCGTAGCATTCTGTATTTTATTTGTCTGGTTCCCTTGATTCGAGTTCGGCATATAAATTAAATACTGCCGAGAAGGAGATCAACCGGCCCGTCGCTTGAAGAAGGGAGAGCCAGAGAAATACCAGTCTTAGCTTGGGTAACTTGAATTTAAAACTTAATTTGAATTTAATCCTAAATAGGCTTCTTTGGTGGCTTTCTCTAAAAGACAAGAGCCTTTTTAATTTTTTTCGGCATCTGAGACTATATACTATCCCCCCTCAAAAGTATTATAGTTCGATCTGTATCTTTTGTTTCGTCTTAATGGATAATTAGAAGACCTACATGAAATTCAAAAATAATCAAATTTCATAGTGTTTTCCCTATTATTAAATTTATTATTTTCGTATTTCATGTAGGTCTTCTAATTATCCATTAAGACGAAACAAAAGATGGAATTACTTTAATTACTTTTAAGGGGGATAGAGAATTTAAACAATTTTAATATTATATATATACAATATATTATAATCCGGGGATTAATCTCCAATTGATACAAATAAATTTTTTTCGGGCTGATTGGGATTCGTACCTATATCACAATTTAAATACCTCTAACCTCTCGCCCACGGGGTGCGGGCTTTTTAATAATATAAAATAAAATAATAATTTTGGTACTTTGGTGACATCCAACTCGCCGTGACTTGTTTATAAACAGAAAAAATTTTATCTGCTTTCTTATTTTCTTAAATTTCGTGTTTAAAGTTATTATTTTTATATAAATATTGTTTAATTTTGTGTTTTTATTCGTTCTGCATTCCCTGATATAATTTAAATCGCGTTTTGAGATGGCTCCTGGCCAACG